>LR989928.1:44715583-44988083 GCA_905146935.1 Scaeva pyrastri | reverse complement strand
AAAGTTTGCGTCGGATGGCAAGGTTTAAGTGGAGGGAAATCGGAGACATTATGTACATACATTTGGTGTGATGTTGTCGGGAATGTAGTTGGTGTAGTAATTTTTTGTATACGAGTAGAGTGTCTTTTGTTTTTGGAAGAGAGTTTTGCCTTTAGATCAAAAAAGTTTTTTCTGCTTTGACAAATAGGATCAGTTGCAATGTGAGTTTCACTGCAGTTGGCACATTTGATGTTCTTAGAGTTACATTTGATAGTTTCATGCGGCTCAGAACAAATCGCGCAATGAATTTTGATGTGGCAATTTTTTTCTCCGTGGCCAAACATCTGACAATTGAAACACTGTGTTACTTTTTGTGCCTTTCGCCTGGCAAAGTCCCATTTTATCTGTGTTTTAAAGACAGATTTCACATTTTTTTTAAGATCGGCTAACCTCACGGAACCACTTTCGAGAAACACAATGTAAAATATGTCAATATAATGATTGTGTTGTTTTTTTATTAATTTTATGTTTTGGCACTTTAAACCAAGAGAGTTCAATTCATGAATTAGTTTGTCTATTGGAACTTCATCGAGTCCATAAAGAACAACTTTGAAAGACCTCACTGACGGGAGATCATGTGTAAAAAATTGCACATTTTCGGATTTCAATGCCGAGCAAACTTTTGAGTGATCATCACTATTCACACAATTTATTTTAATGCCAATTGACATTTTTTTAATAGAGTAGTCTTTAATTTTAATTTTATCAAGAAAAGAGTGGACATTTTCACAAGTTTTTTGAAGAACACAAATTGATGGAATTTTAATTTTTTTTTCTACCGGCTGGATAACCACATCATCACATTCAATGTCATTGTCCGTATCAGGTATACATTGCAAAGGAGTGTAATATCCAAACTTTTTAGAATTAACATCAATAGAGTTCATTTTGCGAATTTTTGCGTTGAAAGACAAAGTGTCTTCAACAAAGGAAGGTGATCTATTTCTTTTCTGAATCTTTACTTATTTGTATTGTACCGCACAGTGAAAACGTCTGATCAGATCAGATGGCCGATTAGTACTGAGCAACAAGTCAAATGTTGAAAGAAATGTTACAAATATTGCAGAGTGTTAGCGGTCTTTCCAAAAGTGTAATTTCACTGGAAAGTAAAAAATTGTCATTAAGGGTGGTGTTACAAGGATTCGTTAACATAAAGTTTTGACAAAGGTTTTTCGTTGAAGTAATTTTCTATTAGCAGTTCTTTTTTGTTCTAAAAATTGATATTGGTACGTAAAACTAAGTTTCTTATAAGAGTATACTTTCAAAAGGAAGTATAAAGAAAAGACACTGGGTTCTTGATGGTGTTTCTTATAAGCGATTTTTTCTTATATGAGTGTTTCTTTTATCCGCAAAATATACTTCGTAACATATGAAAATTAAATCTAATATTTTGTTTAAGGAATTTAATATATTGTTTATTTGAACTATAAGTTAGGTTAGGTTACTGTGGCTGCTGGAAAGAACACCAGCCCACTTAGACCATCAATGGTCCATTGTGATACCACATGAATCATAGGATCCTCCTATTCGTTGAACCATTTGGAGCTTACAATAAAGTGGTCGAGGCTGTGAAGGTCTGTGTTAATTACATCACTGGGATAGTGTAATAGAAGTCTCCGAGTTGTATGGTGTATTTTACGTTTTTGTGCAAGTGCAGGACAATAGCAAAGAAGATGAGGAACTGACTCTTCTTTTTCCTCGTCCATACAGCTTCTACAGAAATCGTTTGCTGGGTCTCCACGCCAGAAGGCATGTCTGCCTATTAAGCAGTGTCCTGTAAGGACACCTATAACGGAGCTAATGTGCCGTCTACCAATCTAGATGAGTTGCTTTGAGCGTTTAGCGTCAAGCTTTGGCAAAATTAATTTTGTTGCCATACAGGTGTGTGAATCAAACCACCTAAGATTCACCTTCCCAATGGTATACTGCTTTAGCATGAGTTTACACGCAGCTAGTGTATACCGATATTAGATTTGTTATCTAACAGTGGTATACTTGTTCCATTTTTTGCAAGTTCATCTGCTTTGCAATTACCTGGAATGTCTATATGGCCCGGCACCCAGATTAGGCTAATATAAAATTGATCGGCCATCTCCATTAGAGATGATCTACAATTTTGGGCTACTTTTGAATTAGTAGAGACTGATTTATGACAGCTTGACTATCCGAGTAGATGTGGCTCTATCTCCCAAGAGGATCTAGAGGGAATGGACACATTCTAGTTTTTATCAAAACGAATAAGAGGTGTGATGTAGTCCACGTTACAGGTAAGTGATCTGAATGACTTCAGAATTTTTGAGTGCCACTATATTTCTATATTTCTATTATTGGATTCAAAAAAAAAATCTTGCCCCAATTTGCCCCATTTCAAAATATTGAGTTTTTTGACAACCCTTTTTTGAAGAATAAAAACGAATTGTATCTATACACAGATGTGTTTACCGCCATATTTCTCAAAAACTAAGATACATTTAAGCATCCTGGTTTCAGTTTTTTGATAAAAATTAATCAGAGCATTGGATTTTGAAAAAAATATACTTATTCACATAATATTTTAGAAGACAAAAGTTTGAAATTAAAAAGTAAAAGCTTTTAAAATTTGAAGTTTGAATATTAATTTTTCGAAAACTATTTACAAACTCAACTTAAAATAAAATAAAAATTATAGAAGAAATTTCTGGCTTTCCAAAAAAGTATATCATACCATTCTAAGTCTTACCGTTAATTTTTAATAATTTGTTTTCTGTTTTAAGTGATGTTTTTAAAAACTTGGCCCTCCCGCCTAAACGGAGGGCAATAGGCTCCCCTCTCTTATGCAATTTTTTTATTATCCAAAGCCAATCTACTTGTTATAGATTTTTGGTATATCTTATGATAATCATCCTGTATATGAACTTTTTTAACTAAAAAATTAAAAAAAAGGTCATTAAATTATTCAAAAACGGGTTTTCGAAAAACGAGTTATTTTGAAATGGGGCAAATTGGGGTAAGATTTTTTTTTGAATCCAATAATAGAAATATACAGCTATCACCACATATAAAAATCAGAGCAGGGATCTGTGAAGAACATAAACAAATCTTCCAATATATATCGAAAATAAATGAAAAATGTTTATTTTCGCATTGTTTAAATAATACAATTATTTATTAATATTACACTGCACAAATTGCAAAAATTTTAATATTTCTAATTCAGTTAATAATCCTTGTTGAGATTTCATTGTATTTTTGATAAAAAATGTTGCTCCGTTGTCACAACAAAAATAAAACTCAGGTCACTATTTTCACTTTTTTCACTAAAAAACTTGGACTCTCAAAAAGGACCGACTTTGAAATGACACTGCGATCCACTCGTTTTACCGATTATGTTAATGTTTTGATTTTCTGATAGCTTTGATATATAGGCTTAAAATGCCATTTAATTTTTTCTTATTTTCTCAAAAAAAAAATAAAATAGGTAAATGCCATGTTTTATGGCTGAATACCCCACTGTGCAGCGCCGCGGTTGGGGTTGAACGAATTGCACCACCCATAATTAGGCTAGCAGTTCTTTGGACTTTACTTAGCTTTTCAAGGTTGGTAGCTATTTCTAGTGCAGTCCACCATACCGCCCGCCAGTGTGTTCTGTGGGCTTGTAGTCCCCACTTATTACCTATGGCTTTTAGTTTTTAGATTTAGGGCCCTATTATGACTGGTGAGTCGCCAGAAAATTTTGATGAATGTGACTATTTGGTATTACCGTTTGCGAGTCGCTTAATTGACATTTGCCTAAATTGTTATAAAATAGGCGAATTGAAATGTCACTCTATTACCATTAGCGAATATTCGCTTTTATCTGTCAGAATCGGTCGAATTGCAATTCTTTGTGACTTTGAACAAAGACGTATTGTTTTTTTTTTTTTTTTTGTATTCAAATTTGTGGCTCTGTTAAAAATAAAAATTAGTGAAAATCGGCAAATGTATATGAATAAATTTAGCAAAATTATTAAATAAAAAATAATTTCAATTTTTATGCACGTAGAAGGCATGTCTTTTATTAAAAAGTCCTATTGTTGAGCCTGAGGCGGCATTCCTAAATGGTACGATCAAATACGGCAGCAGAGGATATCCTGAGTATCCTTCTCTTTTAACTTCATTTTCATCTTCAAAATACAAATCAACACTACTTATCATATTTAATTTATTTTTTTATTGAATTTGACATTACATTTATTTAACATTCACTGTTGACTGGCATTTCATTTTCACTTTTTATTTTCGAAGCCTTAAGGTGTCCCAGATCGGCAAACTCAAACTTCATGTATACATAAATGACTTTATTTGTGTTAGTGACCTTTTTTGTCCTGAATTTCATGGCATCGCCATATGTGGCCAGAGGAATTTTGTTCTTGTTTGTTACTCTCTCTCTAAACTCTTTTTGAACAAGAATAGAGTCGACAAAAAAATTAGTATCTTTATAAGATCAATAACACGCTAAAGTGGGAAAAGTAAAGAAAAAACAAAAATAATAACCAAAGAAAAGGACAGTCTGTGCTGTATGTACGTTTCCTTTCGATTTCAATATTTTCCCAAAAACAGGTCCTGATCTCATTTGCACTGAAATTGTTTTTGTTTTGCCAAAGAACAATAAATCCCCTCTCTATTGCCACAAAAAACATCAAGATCAAATATAAAAAAAACAAAACGATCATGACTTCTGCTACGTCATCAAACTAAAGGGTGCAAGAAGTAGGTAGATAAACCACTTACAATATTGTTCTGCATACTCCCCACCACGCGAATTGGACGTACACTTGCGCTAGTCAACACATTACCAAAAAAACTGGTTTGTCATTACATATTCTTTAAATTCCAATAACCGGTTTTTCTATTGCATTTTCTGTTCTTGATACAAAAAGGAAGAAATAACCAGCAATATGTAAACCAACAACAAAAATATTTGAGAGCGGGTGGGCGGGGGTCATTTCTTTTCCAAATGAGAAACATTCTCTCGAAGCGCTAATTTCGCAATGGAATTATACTGGGAACTGAAACTTCCATGTGTGCGTGTAAACAGGAAATTCCAAAGGGAAAAACACCAATTTAGACACTTTTTCAAAAATTTATTAAAAAAAAAAAACATCACCGTAATTAGATTTTTCGAATTGGAGACCAATAGAAAAAATACTGAAAAAAATAAAAAAATAAGAAAAATATGCACAAGCATTATTTTCTCTGGAAAGCTAATTGTTATTTGGGCTTTTTCAATGAACATTTAAAGGGTTAATAATTTTTTTTTCGAAAAAGTCAATCCGTCACTCCCGAGGTAATTAATTAAGCTATTCAATAAAATAAAGAAAAAAAATATAGTTCAAAAGGCTAAGTAATGAAAGAGGGATATTTAAAAGTCCTCAAAAAAAAACAACGTTTTTTAGGTTTTTTTTAGGTTTTTTTATTTTTTTAAACTTTAGAAGTGAATTATTTAAAAAAAAATGTATTTGTAATAAAAATATTTGAGACTGGCTTTACAATACTTTTTGTTTCGATGAAATATGTTGTAGATGAAAGAAGTTATACCTGTTCAAACACGCAATTGATAATTGCATAAGATTGGACTAATTTTTTGCCCATAAAAAAATTACATAAATTAAAGTCAATCCGTCACTCCCTTAATTAACTTAATTTCTTTTGAAAACACCAACAAAATTAAATAAAAATCTTAGTCATACCAAAAATAAATGGTGCATTTTAAACGACTATCAAAATAACGACAAAATTGTAGTTTGTTTCACTCTCAGAATTACTATATTATACATTTAAAAATTATAATGATGCAGTATAGTAGCCCTGTTTATTTAGAATGCATTAATTTTTATTTCAATCAATTAGCATTCGAAATGTAAAAGTTATCGCTTTATTTGTAATATTCCAGCCGTTTTTTTGGCTGGCCACTCAGCCTTAATGTTCTTTACAATATAATCTAAGGCCGGCCTGTATGAAGCGAGAGTCAGAAAACAACTGAACTTATTTTCTCTGAGTTGCACTCGCATACAATTACAAAGGTAAGTACATAAGTCTATAATACAAATAAATAAGACAATTGACTTGAAGGTGTAAGCGCGTTCGACACAGTGCCAGGAAAAATTTGCAATTTTTTAATATATATATTCAATTGGGCTTAACATAGCCGTATTTTATTTATTTGTTTTTATTTATTCATTCAATTTTTCGCTCTCTACTGGTATAATACAAATTTTCTGTACTGTCTGTATAATTACGGATCTGACGACGCCATCTTTGCTGGTTATGAGCTCGCATACTCTACCTAGCGCCCAGGATGCTGGAGGGAAGTTTTCGCTCGCAATCGTAACTAGCTGTCCTATACGGAGCTTTTCTTCAGATAATACTTCATCGATTTTACGGCTGCTTCGTAAATACCACCTTGATGTGGTGCAGCTGGTATCATGAACCGCCATTATGTACTTTTGTTGTTCAAATAATATCGTTTGCTCTTCTGACCATTTCTGTATGGCTCTCTTTAATTCTCTATCAGTGCCGACGAAAGTCGTGCTGTTATCACTGTACATACGCTCGCATCGTCCTCTTCGAGTTATAAAACGCTTGTAGCATGCAATGAATGCTACTGAAGTCAAATCGGTGACTAGATCAATGTGAACGGCTCTTGTTTTTAGGCGTACAAAGACTGCTACCCAACATTTGCTTCTAGTTATCTGGTCGCATTTCTTGTTTATCATCTTTGTTTGTAAGGGACCGGCATAATCTACCCCGCAATGCAGGAACGGTTTCTGCTGGTAACTCTGCCATTAGTTGGTGTTCTAACCTTGCGCTGTACCTGGCACATATTACACATTTTTGTGCAGGTAGCTTCTCAGTTAACTACGCATCTTTGGGATCCAATATTTTTGCCGGATGAACTGCATCATAACCTGAACTGCACCATGCTCAGTGGTACGATGTGCATAGTCTATTACTAACCATGCTAATCTAGAATCATTTGGTACTATTACGGGATCATGCATCTCGTAAGAATTACTGCTTCTGTCAAGTCTGCCTCCTACTCTCAGAAGTCCCTTGGCAGCTAAGATTGACTTTAGTGGCTCTAAGATTGTTGTGTTTCTTCATTAATGTTAATTCTGTTCCATAGTGATGTCTTTGCGAATCACGTAAGAGGTAGGCCACTGCCCTAGCTCTCTCTTCTATTGTCGGTTGCAGCATCTCAGTCTTATGCCTCTTATTTTGAAAGTCGGATTGACTGACCACTTATCTATGAATCAATTGCATATGATATTGATTAATCTTTCAATCATATTTGAATACTCCTTTTCTTTTTAAACCTATGAATAACGCTGGCTTTACTTGTGTAAGCGCTACTATTCTTAATTCATCTTGTATCTGTACCAAATCGTCTGTACCAAAATCAGAATCTGGCCAATCTGGTTGTTGCAATCATTCTGGGCCTTCTAACCATAGCTTGTTGTCTACTAATGCAGACGCCTGTACGCCACTGCTTAAGGCTGGGTGGCAAGTCAAAAAAACGGCTGGAATTTTACAAATAAAGCGATAACTTTTACAGTTCGAATACTAATTGATTGAAATAAAAATTAATGCATTCTAAATAAACAGGGCTACTATACTGCATCATTATAATTTTTAAATGTATAATATAGTAATTCTGAGAGTGAAACAAACTACAATTTTGTCGTTATTTTGATAGTCGTTTAAAATGCACCATTTATTTTTGGTATGACTAAGATTTTTATTTAATTTTGTTGGTGTTTTCAAAAGAAATTAAGTTAATTAAGGGAGTGACGGATTGACTTTAATTTATGTAATTTTTTTATGGGCAAAAAATTAGTCCAATCTTATGCAATTATCAATTGCGTGTTTGAACAGGTATAACTTCTTTCATCTACAACATATTTCATCGAAACAAAAAGTATTGTAAAGCCAGTCTCAAATATTTTTATTACAAGTAAATTTTTTTTTAAATAATTCACTTTTAAGGTTTAAAAAAATAAATAAAACGCAAAAAACGTTTTTTTTGTGAGGACTTTTAAATGTCCCTCATTCTTTATTTATCCTTTTGAGCTATATTTTTTTTCTTTATTTTATTGAATAGCTTAATTAATTACCTCGGGAGTGACGGATTGACTTTTTCGAAAAAAAAATTATTAACCCTTTAAATGTTCATTGAAAAAGCCCAAATAACAATTAGCTTTCCAGAGAAAATAATGCTTGTGCATATTTTTCTTATTTTTTTATTTTTTTTTCAGTATTTTTTCTATTGGTCTCCAATTCGGAAAATCTAATTACGGTGATGTTTTTTTTTTTAATAAATTTTTGAAAAAGTGTCTAAATTGGTGTTTTTCCCTTTGGAATTTCCTGTTTACACGCACACATGGAAGTTTCAGTTCCCAGTATAATTCCATTGCGAAATTAGCGCTTCGAGAGAATGTTTCTCATTTGGAAAAGAAATGACCCCCGCCCACCCGCTCTCAAATATTTTTGTTGTTGGTTTACATATTGCTGGTTATTTCTTCCTTTTTGTATCAAGAACAGAAAATGCAATAGAAAAACCGGTTATTGGAATTTAAAGAATATGTAATGACAAACCAGTTTTTTTGGCAATGTGTTGACTAGAGCAAGTGTACGTCCAATTTGCGTGGTAGGACATACGTATAACAATTTTGTGTGGTTTATCTACCTACTTCTTGCACCCTTTATTTTGAAGATGTAGCAGAAGTCATGATCGTTTTGTTTTTTATATTTGATCTTCATGTTTTTTGTGGCAATAGAGAGGGGATTTATTGTTCTTTGGCAAAACCAAAAACAAATGCAATGCAAATGAGATCAGAACTGGTTTTCGAGAAAATATATTGAAATCGAAAGGAAACGTACATCTACAGCACATATTGTCCTTTTCTTTGGTTATTATTGTTGTTTTTTCTTTACTTTTCCCACTTTAGTGTGTTATTGATCTTATGAAGATACTCATTTTTTTTTTCTTCGACTCTATTCTTGTTCAAAAAGAGTGTAGAGAGAGAGTAACAAACAAGAACAAAATTCCTCTGGCCACATTATGGCGATGCCATGAAATTCATGACAAAAAAGGGCACTAACACAAATAAAGTCATTTACATGAAGTTTGAGTTTGCCGATCTGGGACACCCAGCCTTAAGGCGAAGAAAAAAAAATGAGTATCTATAATATCAATAACACGCTAAAGTGGGAAAAGTAAAGAAAAAACAACAATAATAACCAAAGAAAAGGACAGTCTTTGCTGTAGATGTACGTTTCCTTTCCATTTCAATATATTTTCTCGAAAACCGGTTCTGATCTCATTTGCATTGCAATTGTTTTTGTTTTTGCCAAAGAACAATAAACCCCCTCTCTATCAAGATCAAATATAAGAAACAAAACGATCATGACTTCTGCTACGTCATCAAAGTAAAGGGTGCAAGAAGTAGGTAGATAAACCACACACAATATTGTTCTGCATACTTCCCACCACGCGAATTTGACGTACACTTGCTCTAGTAAACTCATTGACAAAAAAACTGGTTTGTCCTTACATATTCCTCAAATTCCAATAACCGGTTTTTCTATTGCATTTTTTGTTCTTGATGCAAAAAGGAAGAAACAACCAGCAATATGTAAACCAACAACAAAAATATTTGAGAGCGGGTGGGTTTTTTTTTCCAAATGAAAAACATTATCTCGAAGCGCTAATTTCGCAGTGGAATTACTGGGAACTGAAACTTCTATGTGTGCGTGTAAAAAGGAAATTTCAAAGGGAAAAACACCAATTTAGACACTTTTTCAAAAATTTATTTTAAAAAAAACATCACCGCAATTAGAATTTTTGAATTGAAGACCAATAGAAAAAATACTGAAAAAAAATAAAAAAAATAAGCAAAATATGCACAATCATTATTTTCTCTGGAAAGCTAATTGTTATTTGGGCTTTTTCAATGAACATTTAAAGGGTCAATAATTTTTTTTTCGAAAAAGTCAATCCGTCACTCCCGAGGTAATTAATTAAACTATTCAATAAAATAAAGAAAAAAAATATAGCTCAAAAGGCTAAATAAAGAATGAGGGATATTTAAAAGTCCTCAAAAAAAGAACGTGTTTTGCGTTTTTTTTAGGTTTTTTTAATTTCTTTAAACTTTAAAAGTGAATTATTTAAAAAAAATGTATTTGTAATACAAATATTTGAGACTGGCTTTACAATACTTTTTGTTTCAATGAAATATGTTGTAGATTAAAGAAGTTATACCTGTTCAAACACGCCAAACCCATTGAAAATTGCATAAGATTGGACTAATTTTTTGCCCATAAAAAAAATTAAATAAATTAAAGTCAATCCGTCACTCCCTTAATTAACTTAATTTCTTTTGAAAACACCAAAAAAATTAAATAAAAATCTTATTTATACCAAAAATAAATGGTGCATTTTAAACTACTATCAAAATAACGACAAGATTGTAGTTTGTTTCACTCACAGAATTACTACATTATACATTTAAAAATTATAATGATGCAGAGTGGTAGCCCTGTTTATTTAGAATGCATTAATTTTTATTTCAATCAATTAGCATTCTAAATGTAAAAGTTATAGCTTTATTTGTAACATTCCAGCCGTTTTTTTGGCTGGCCACCCAGCCTTAATAAAAATGTACAGTCTGTATTGACAATATTGTATAGAAAAAGAATAATTTAAATAATAAAAGGTATCAATATTCTGGTTTTTTATACACTTTTCCTGACTTTAAAGTGCCGTGTTTTATTTTGTATATGGTTCTGTAGTCCATTAGATATACTTGTATTTTAGGTTTCCAGCTTAACTTCTTGTCTAGAATAAGGCCAAGGTACTTTGCTTTATTTGAGAATTTAAATGGAATTCCGTTTATGCAGGGAGGGTCTGTGTGTGGGACTTTGAATTTCCGCGTGAAGAGAACAAGTTCTGTTTTCTGAGGGTTTACACTAAGTCCAAAGCATTTTGAATCAGCTCCTTTAGTGTGTTGAGATGTTTTTCTGATACAGCTATGGCAACATCGTCTGCATAGGTAATCACTCTGTTTCACTTTAGTTCTATATATTCAGTAATTCATTCAGCACTAAAATCCAGAGGAGATAAGACACCGCCTTGCGGTGTGCCTCTACTGATGGTTCTTCAGGCAGTAAATTCGCCCAGTTTGGAGTTGGTAATTCTGCTTATCAGCATATTATTTATCAACTCACTTATCGATTTATCTACGTTGTTGAACGCTCCTTCTATATCTAGGAAAACTACCAAGGTGTACTCTTTGTGAGTACATTGGTCTATCGACCAAAACTCAATAAACAATGTGCCAGCATATTTCTCGAATTTTTTTAAGTTCATAGCAAATTCAGGGGCTTATAATCCACACCAATAAGTGCATTATGGGAAGCAATGCACGAATTTGTTTTGAGTGTGATGTCCTAAATCGTTATTTTTTGAAAGAAATTATATTTTATTTTGTCTACATATTTTTGTTAATTTATATTTTTGACAAAAGAAAAAAAACTAAGAATTTATTTTTTGATACGTAAAGGTGCTATAACTCCTTTATTTCGGTAAAGGTAGTGTTATGTGTAAATCCACCGTACCGATTTTGTGCACACTTCACATAAACCATCTTCTAAATAGTCCGAACAAAGCCTAAAAATTTGGTTTAGATAGGTGAGCCTGTTCTTGAGTTATAAAATTAAAACAAAAAGAGGTATTTATTTTTACATATATAGATGAAGATGCTGATAGACTTATAGGCCTGACATTTTTAGGTTTGTCAGCCTTGGGAATAAAGACAACTTTGACTTCCCTCTAAGACAGAGGAATGTGAGCCAGAGCGATACAACTATTCATGATGTAGCTTAGAATAGGAATTAGTTTATCGTTTTTTCTTTGTAATCAGACCTTGTGGAGGAGTGATTATATTGACATCTATATTAGTGCCAGTAGGTATTATCCACCTGAGGACCGCTACCTGGAAAATGTACATCCAGTAGTAAATTGAGTGATTCTTCACTTGAGTTTGTCCAGGAGCCATCAGAGTTTTTTATACTACTAGTCATTATTGGGGTTTTAGAGAGGATTTTTTGTAGGCTTGATGCCTCGGAGTCGGAGTTTCTCCAAGACATGCATTTGGCCCTCCTTAGTTCTTTTTTTATAAATTTTTAGGGATTCTTTATATGTATCCCAATCAGATGCATAACTGGTCGATGCACCAGGGTCTTTTGCAGCAGTTTTGACTGCTTTAAGTTAAATAAATTAAAGTCAATCCGTCACTCCCTTAATTAACTTAATTTCTTTTGAAAACACCAAAAAAATTAAATAAAAATCTTATTTATACCAAAAATAAATGGTGCATTTTAAACTACTATCAAAATAACGACAAGATTGTAGTTTGTTTCACTCACAGAATTACTACATTATACATTTAAAAATTATAATGATGCAGAGTGGTAGCCCTGTTTATTTAGAATGCATTAATTTTTATTTCAATCAATTAGCATTCTAAATGTAAAAGTTATAGCTTTATTTGTAACATTCCAGCCGTTTTTTTGGCTGGCCACCCAGCCTTAATAAAAATGTACAGTCTGTATTGACAATATTGTATAGAAAAAGAATAATTTAAATAATAAAAGGTATCAATATTCTGGTTTTTTATACACTTTTCCTGACTTTAAAGTGCCGTGTTTTATTTTGTATATGGTTCTGTAGTCCATTAGATATACTTGTATTTTAGGTTTCCAGCTTAACTTCTTGTCTAGAATAAGGCCAAGGTACTTTGCTTTATTTGAGAATTTAAATGGAATTCCGTTTATGCAGGGAGGGTCTGTGTGTGGGACTTTGAATTTCCGCGTGAAGAGAACAAGTTCTGTTTTCTGAGGGTTTACACTAAGTCCAAAGCATTTTGAATCAGCTCCTTTAGTGTGTTGAGATGTTTTTCTGATACAGCTATGGCAACATCGTCTGCATAGGTAATCACTCTGTTTCACTTTAGTTCTATATATTCAGTAATTCATTCAGCACTAAAATCCAGAGGAGATAAGACACCGCCTTGCGGTGTGCCTCTACTGATGGTTCTTCAGGCAGTAAATTCGCCCAGTTTGGAGTTGGTAATTCTGCTTATCAGCATATTATTTATCAACTCACTTATCGATTTATCTACGTTGTTGAACGCTCCTTCTATATCTAGGAAAACTACCAAGGTGTACTCTTTGTGAGTACATTGGTCTATCGACCAAAACTCAATAAACAATGTGCCAGCATATTTCTCGAATTTTTTTAAGTTCATAGCAAATTCAGGGGCTTATAATCCACACCAATAAGTGCATTATGGGAAGCAATGCACGAATTTGTTTTGAGTGTGATGTCCTAAATCGTTATTTTTTGAAAGAAATTATATTTTATTTTGTCTACATATTTTTGTTAATTTATATTTTTGACAAAAGAAAAAAAACTAAGAATTTATTTTTTGATACGTAAAGGTGCTATAACTCCTTTATTTCGGTAAAGGTAGTGTTATGTGTAAATCCACCGTACCGATTTTGTGCACACTTCACATAAACCATCTTCTAAATAGTCCGAACAAAGCCTAAAAATTTGGTTTAGATAGGTGAGCCTGTTCTTGAGTTATAAAATTAAAACAAAAAGAGGTATTTATTTTTACATATATAGATGAAGATGCTGATAGACTTATAGGCCTGACATTTTTAGGTTTGTCAGCCTTGGGAATAAAGACAACTTTGACTTCCCTCTAAGACAGAGGAATGTGAGCCAGAGCGATACAACTATTCATGATGTAGCTTAGAATAGGAATTAGTTTATCGTTTTTTCTTTGTAATCAGACCTTGTGGAGGAGTGATTATATTGACATCTATATTAGTGCCAGTAGGTATTATCCACCTGAGGACCGCTACCTGGAAAATGTACATCCAGTAGTAAATTGAGTGATTCTTCACTTGAGTTTGTCCAGGAGCCATCAGAGTTTTTTATACTACTAGTCATTATTGGGGTTTTAGAGAGGATTTTTTGTAGGCTTGATGCCTCGGAGTCGGAGTTTCTCCAAGACATGCATTTGGCCCTCCTTAGTTCTTTTTTTATAAATTTTTAGGGATTCTTTATATGTATCCCAATCAGATGCATAACTGGTCGATGCACCAGGGTCTTTTGCAGCAGTTTTGACCTCTTTTGCTGGAGGAGGAGCATTTGCCTCCGCTTCATCTTTTTTGTACACTTTAAGAGTGATGGTCTCGAAGCCAAACCTTATCACCCCTTTGGAATGGCCAGAGGAGCGAGGGACTCTTTATTGATGCAATAATAGCACCTCAATTGAACCCTTTTTTCTCCTCTAGTTTCGCAACTTTCCAGTAATAGGTGGACAGGGATGTATTCGATAGCCGAATCATTTGGAGTATTACGTCCAAGCCGGAGAGTTCGGCTGTAACCATGCTTCGAGCTCTTGGCCTTTGCGACAACCTCGAGCTTTGCCCAGTGTTACAGCTGGATATTTTTGAAAAGTGGCACTCGTAAAAAAAAGGTGGCACAGGAAAATAATAATGAAGGAACACCATATTTATGTGAAAATTGTCTTCAGAAAAAAAATATCGCACCAAAATCATATTATTTGAAGAAAACACACAATTTGTTTTAAAACTAGTTTTAGTAAATTGACAATTACAATTGTAAAACCATAAAATAAATAAATAAATAATACTTCATTAAAAGGTACAAAAGTTAGGATTTTGTTTCTCTCGGGGCGGTCCGCCCCGGGTGGCAGACTAATAGGAGGTGCCATCAGTAACAGAAAAATAACTTTGCACACTACAAAAAATAAAAACACAAATAAAACAATAAATTTGTTTCCCAAATACCTACCTATATATATGTGCGCATGAATTTCGTTACTGGCCTATTCTCTTAATATAAGTAATATGGAAATAAAATATTTATCGCCCAAGAGCAACAACCAAGCATTTACCAAGCGTTGCATTTCTGTGTTCAGTTCTTTTTTCTTTACTGATATGAGTATTTTTCTTCGTTTAGTTTTTAAATAACGGTACGCATTTTTTATGTAGGTGTGTCAGTCAAGCGACTTGTAGACACTAGATGGAGCGCTCAGCACGAGGCTGTTAAGCCATTGAAGGAAAATTTTGTGAAGATAGTTTCAACTCTTGAACTTCTTTGTGATTCTGAAAAGGAAAATTTAGATACAAGAGGTGCTGCAACCATACTCTTATCTGCTGTATGCGACTTTACGTTTTTATGTTATCTTTCATTCTTGTTCGATATTTTGGCAGAAGTTGATTCAGCACAGAAATACTTGCAAAAATCCGCCCTCACTCTAGAAAAAAGTGTAATAAAACTTAAGGCACTAGCGAGTTTTCTTCGAGAACACCGTGATGAATCCGTGAAAAAGGCCGTAATATAAGCAAGAGAACAATGCACCGAGCTAGAAATTTCAATTGAAAGGCGGGGAAGAAGAAAAAAGAAGAAAATTATGCCAGGCGAAAAGGCTCAAGATGCTGGTTTGACGTTGGAAGAGGAAACACGAAGAGCCATGTTAGAATGTCAGGATACATTTTATACTGAACTTGTGCATCGATCTAAGGCCATGGAAGATAATGCGTCAGTTTTCTCAGCTCTTCAACCGAAAATATTGCTGTATGGAACGGAAGAAGAACTGCGGGCTGTGGTTCCAATGCTTACCTCGACATTTACAGAACTTACAGACAACAGTATCATATTGGAAATCCAGCGAATTCGGCGTCACATGGTAGCTTCAAAGATAAATTTAAAAGATGCAGAAATTTGGACAGCCTTTGAATTTTTAAGCTTCATTGTTAAGTGGGATTTTTCAGACTCTTTACCGAGTCTGTCATTGGCGATGAGAATTTATAACAATTTGCGTCTCAGTGGCATCGTGTGAACGAAGCTTTTCCAAATTAAAATTACTAAAGACTTATCTAAGATCAACGATGAGCCAAAATAGGTTGACTAATTTGGCTATACTTTCAATCGAAACGGAGCACACAAAAAATATAGATTTTAATGATATAATCGAAACATTCGGTACAATAAAAGCTCGTAAGCACCTTTAAATAAAATCTTTGTTTGTGTTTTTTTCTTAAATTTTTCAAGGGGTGTAAGCTTGCTTTACCGCCCCGGGTGTCACTGCCTCTTAGTTCGCCACTGTGTAGTGTTAAAAAGCAATTGGTTAAGAATGTTCTGAAACTAGCGGTTATGAACAAACGTATTTATAATAGATTGATAATATTTGTATTAATAAACATTTTACAACAGTTAGTTCTTATGACTACATATTTGATGTTCAATTATGATTCTTCGGTTATTTTTTTTACATACTGCTTGTGAAAACTTTCTAAATATAACGATTAAACTGCAGTTTAATAAGTTTACAGAGTTTAACAGCTCAAACAGATACATTTTTTAAGCTTATTTATTCTTCAAACATCCAAATTCAATACTTTTTAATAACTCTATAACTAGACAATCAACCTTAGAAGCAAGCCGGTTTCAGGGAAGGATACTCGATGTCAGATCATTTGCAATCAATAAACCGACTTATTGACAAACATGTCGAGTTCTAAAAACCGCTATAGTTTTACTTTTGACAAAATTACATCTGGACTGCACTAAGCAATCAACAAATTCATACATACTTTATTAAAACTAAAAGGATTTGTCAGGCAAAAATTAAAAGAAAATTGCTGAACATAAGATAATGCAAGGAGTTAGAAATGAAGAAATGAGAAAAAGAACACAAATAGTCGACGCAATTCAAAGAACGAAGCGTTTAAAATGGAGTTGTACCGGACACATATCTAAAATAGATGATCAAAGACGGACGAAGTTGATAACTAAATAAATGGCAACCACAGAACGATCTAGAGGACGACCAAAAAAGAGATGGGCAGACGATTTTTTTTAAACCAGAATTGCTACAACGCAAAGAACAGAGGTTTTTGGACAGCTATATGGAGAGGCTTATGCCGGAACACAACATTTATTAAAGAATAGCTATATAAGGAAATCAGAATATTAATAACTTTAAATTAAACTACAAACCCAAAATTTTAAATATTTAATATAACAAAAAACTTAACTTAAAATATTAACTTTAAACTAGGCAAACGGTTTTTAGATACGGAATGTAAACTTTATTGCTTTGATTAATTTTTCTCTTTTTCTTTATTACTTAAATTTGTAAATAATATAATTGGCGAATAAAGCTTTTAATAATAATAACTAGAAATATAAAGAAGAAACTTTTCTATTTCGGGCACCATTATATCAAGGAATCTTAAATAATTTTTACTACAAATATTTAATGGATAATTTAGAAAGCTTTCTGTAAGTCAATGACAATGAATATATTATATATCCATTGATTGAAACACAAAATTCTTGCCTACCAGATACATTAAATCGTAGCCTAGAATACCAATCTTATGCGGAACATGTTCAAACAACGTGATTTTCTTTTAAATATTCAATTAATAATAATCAATCCAATTAGTAACCTCCATTCACAATGTGGTCAAAACTTTTCAAAGTTTATTCGCAAGAATCTTGGAAGCCTTATATTTCAAAGTCCGAATTCCAAAAATAATTACCTACCCAATATCTGGCTTTTCATGTACAAGGCCTTCATCACACGTTTCAATATTTATTGAAGTTTTTAATTGTGTAATCTTGCGAAACTAATGAAAAGTTCCTATAAGAGTGTAAGAATCATACCTATTGGGTGTTCAAGGTGGTGTTGCTGGCTACATTCATCTACAATATGACGACAGTAGGTTCTGACATCAAACTTTATCAATTCATATTCGTTCTTCGTTCGGCATACCGTTGCTTAACCTCCCTTTTAATGTCATTAAATTAAAATTTCCCACTTGCAAAGGATGTGCCATAAGAAAATATAACCATATATGTACATACCATATGTATATAAGTATATCACTGCGTATGCAGATATGCATGTGTGCTGCATGACCTCCTCTGGAACTCGCACCACAGCCTTTTTGTATTTTTACCTTTACAAGAAGGGACGATGACGACGACAACGCAAGAGAATAAGATCAAAACTCAAAATTCCTTATTTCCAATTTCAGTGCAAATGAAATTAAGTTAAATCCTTGTCAACCTCATCAAATAGTTGCTCCATTCTTCTTCACATTGCAATTGCAGTCTTCCGCAACTCCTCTGCATGACAGTAAGGCAGCTAAGACCGAGCTAGTCAATATAGCCTGAGCCTATGTTCCTTCTTGGTGTGACGACGTCGACGACCGACCCATTATACCTACATACAGACGACGACGACGATGATGATGGGGCTACGAATTTAGTACATATATTTTGGTCTTTATGCTCTGTGTATGGTTATACTTTCATTAGTAGTTGCGTTCATTTCTATTAAAATTATAGTTCGCTTTGTACATTGCATACATATGCGCCCCCCTTTTCTTGTCCCATGAATACAGGGATGTTTTCATAATCTATTTTACTTAACCTTTAGGTTACTTTACCATTTTTTGGCCAAACATTCTTTTAGATGTATACTTGAGTTTGTTTTAAACTATGGAGCCCAATATTAAAGCTATTATTTATTTTTTCTCAAACTTACATACCCGTAGTTCCACTCATTATTATAAATACCTTTATGTATATATATATATATATTTTTTTTTTGTAAATTCTTTTTTGTTTTTTAAACATTTATTTTATTAGACTAAACTAAAATATTTGGAATAACTAATAAAATGTTAAAAAAAGGAAATTCTCATACAAATTTGTTCGTGTGTCTAACTGAATCCTGAGAAATTGGCTGGACGGATTTGATTTGGCTTATTTTGGGTTTGAAATATTTGTGGCAGTCCAGATTAGGTTTAAGTGGTTAGAAATTATGGAAAAATTGTGTGGAAAATCGAAATGGCAACAATTATATTTCTCAGTACAAAAATAGTGTTACCTACCTCTAAGTCAGTTTATGAGTACAGACATATGGGTAATTCCATATGAAAACGTCTAATCGAAAAAGCCAACACATTTTTGATTTTTTTCAAACTCTGTGGAAATCATTTTAATGGTATCAGAAAACAAAATCCACAATGCTTTAATTTTCGCATGTACGATTCCCCCGCTACACCCCTTGAAAAATTTTAAAATCGTCATTTTAATGGTGTTTAGTTTTTTTTGTAAAAACTTTAATATATGTGATATCCATTTGATTGAGGTGTCATTTCAAAGAAGAATAAACAGTAGATTCTGCAAAATATATAAAATTAACCAGAATCAACACCAAACTGTATCACACATGGTGCTGAAGTTGAGAGTAGTTTTCCTATTTTTCTTCATATTGGACTCGCTTCCATTTTTCGGTCGTTGGATGTAAAGAGCTTTTTTTTTCTCAGCAATAAATTTTTCATATTTTACTTTAGGATAAAATAAAAAATGACTCATTTTACTTACCCTTTATCTATATCTATTCTATGTCTATATTTATCTATATTCTATATCTATATCTATACCTACTAATTTACAATGCTGAAGAGTTTTATTCATCTTGGAGGACTTTTGTTGTTTGTTTCAACGCGCTGATCTCAGGAACTGCTTGATAGAATTGAAAAATTCTTTTTGCGTCGGATAGTCCATTTGTCGAGGAAGGTTTTAAGCTTCAAAAAAAAATGTATTGAAGAATTGATTTGTCTTTAAATTATTTAAAAAAATGTCTGCCATAGTATATGTCTATCTTTTAAAATGGACCCTCTTTAATCTTTTTTAAGGTAATTCTTCACCAAAGCGTTTTTTGCAACATACTCTTAAAAGAATATTAATCCATCCCTGTTCCAAACTTCATCCAGATCCGTTCAGTCATTCGACGGGATTGGAAAAATTAAAACCAAAATCTATCCAAAGGGAATCATACATTTTACCGGGATAAAAAGTAGCCTATGTGCTATAAATTTTCTTTAAAGTTACTTTTAAGGAGAAAGTACCTCATGTTGAAAATTTAATTGAAATTGATAGTGATTTAGGAGAAAGAGTGAGTAGCATTCAAGTTCTAAGACAATGGTTTACTAAACACCAGTTACTTATTAGCGAAAAAACAAAATTGATGTTTTGTTACCTAAAAAATCTACACCATGCTAATTGTGACATTATTTTTAACTCTTCAAGTTGCCAAAAAATGTCATTATTTAATCATATGTGAGGTCAACAAAATTTGTCTGATAGAACTGCTTGTGATATGAGTTGCTTTGAAAATTGAAAATGTTGAACACTTCAAATATTTAGGTGTGTTAATTGACACAAATTTGAATTGGAAAATATATTTGTTATAAGTCACACGTAAATTGTATCTACTGAAACCTTACTGCTCAAAAAAGATTCTCCTTATGATTTACTATGCACTTGCACACTCAAGTTACAATTTGGCATTGCCAGTTGGGGTGGAATTTATAATTCTACAGCTGAAATTATAAACTTAGCCCAAAAACATTTAATAAGGATTGTGTGCAAGCAAGTTCAAATGTCTATGAACTGATAGGGTCAAGAATTCTGTGACTCTAAATATTCCTATACCTACAAAAACTCAATTTTATAAATTTTACACTTCAGCTGCTCCTAGACTTTTTAATAAGCTACCTTTTGAAATTAGAAGTACACTATACCCACTATCATTGCCTTTGTTTTTGAAAAAAAGTAAAAACCTGGTAAAGTATGGTCAAAATCTTGTTAAATTAATTTTTTTTTCTTGTTAATCAAACTTAAATTTTTGAATTCTCCTATATAATTTAAAAAAATTGTCTTTCCAGTTTTAATATTTTTTATAATTTTAAAGTTTTAACCCCACAAACATATAAATAATGAATTATATTTATGGATCATTCGACACTAGCCACGAAAGTGCTAAAGAATGATATCTTACCTTTAAATTTATTTTTTTTGATATTTCGTCGAAATAGAAAATATTGATATTATCAATGGATGTGTCAAAGGGCAATATTGGCGTGAAGAAACAGTAGCGTTGATAAAATTAACGAACTTATTTTAACTAAACTTCCAGGAAGTTAAGTTACCTACACATACACATCTATTGATAAATTTAAAGCGGGCCATTACTAACAGGAGTTTCCTAATTCACATTCTCTCAAGCTAAAGATAGGTGCCCTAATAACTTCAATTATAAATCTTAAACCACTGAAATTAATGTAATGCAGGAAGGACTTATATAAAAAGCCGTAGTGAAAACACTATAGCAGTTTAAAAAAAAAGTTAAAATTTTGGTTGGTAGCAAATATCTCAGGAACGGATAATACCATTGACTTCAAATAAATCTTATTGTGTAAAATCAAATCAAATCTTATGTGGTACACATTTGGTATAAATTTGAAAAAAGTTCAGCATACCGTTATTTATTTTAAATTGAAAAAGTAAACAAACATTTTTTGAAGGTAGGTATACAATGAAGGAAGAACTATATTATGAAATAACGTTCTGGTTAAATTTTGGACAAAAATTAAACTGGCAGTTTTTTTTTTCCAAAAAATAAAAGAACTTAAACAAAATTTAACCAACAAATTTCAAAAGTGTTTTCTTGACTGGAACATAATATGTGGAGTATGGTTAATCATTTTTACTTAAAATTTATTTTATATTTTGCATAATATGACTGTCAACATATGGTACGTTTTTGACAAATATCGAAGGGACTTTTTTTCACGAAAAATAAAAATCTATTTGTCAATACCTAAATACTAAAATGTTGACGAATGAAAATTGACATTTTTTACAATAAATAAAAACTACAAAAGGCTCTAACAAAAATGTTGTTGTAAATAAAATTTTTATCAATCAACATCAAAAGTAAATCGAAAGGAACACCAAATTTTCAAATTATGAATAGTGGGATGTTATCAGTGTAGGTCGCACCCAGCCTTTTTTTTTAAAGGTAATCTTAATTGCGATCATAATAACCGAAATTGAAGCGAATGAAGTCGCGGGCAACAGCTAGTATTTAATATCACTGCTTTAAGATTCGGGTTTTTGAAAAACCCAATGTTTATGTTCGAATATCACCATGTAGGGGACCAGATATCAACATGAAATTTTCAGCCCTCGCATATCAAATTATAGTTTGAACTAAGCATTAAAAGGCAAATAATAAACAATGAAAACATTGTCGCTAAGTATTATAAATGTATGTATACATGGTGATTGGTATAGGGTGCACCAACCACCAAATAATGATAGGTTGGCTTAAGACAAGAAAAAAATCGGATGCTAGAAGGGGACCACCTCCACCCGCTTAGGCGGGAGGACCAATTTAAAAAAAAATGACTTAAAAAAATATTAAAAAATAACGGTAAGACCTACAATGTCATGTTATACCTTTTTGGAAAGCTATATATTTTTCTTTTATTCTCGATCAAAATTAAATTGATTTTGTCAATAGCTTTCAAAAAATTTATTTTCAAACTCAAAATTTCAAATTTTTCTTAGTTAATTTTTTTTTCAAAATTGTGTGTAATTAATTATGTAAAGTACACGTTTGTTCAAACATGAACATACTATTATCTATAGATAATCCAATGCGTGTGTGAAATAAAGATAAGACAGAGCGTCCTAAGCATACACTGACGGTTATCTACAGATACTTACATTTACATTTAGGATAAGATAAGAAAATTGTATATATAGCATAACGCAGTGAAATAAAATTTAGTATTAATTCGACTTACAACCGAGTTTTACTCAACATTTGGTCCTTCGAGTAAGATTAAAAATTTTCCCCCACCAGTGGTAAGAGATTTTTAATGAGGGAACAAGTGACAATTTAGCGTTATCAGAGCTACAAATACTGATAAAGTGAAAAAAGGCGTTGTCAGAGCTAAATACTGACAAGTAAAAAAAAAAAAAAAAAACACATATAAAAAAAAACAAACAAATTCAACATGTCAGCAGATCATCTAAAAATAACTGAAAAACAGTTTGAAATCATAAAATACTTTCAAAAAATATTAAACGAAGGAGAAAGTGTAACAACGCTGAGCGAAAGTCAAGTAATGCTTATCTATGCTGAAAAGAATCTTCAAGCATTCAAGGAAAATGACAAGCTACTTCATAAGCTTGGTATTATTGAAATTCCCGATTTGAAGAAGGAATGGATAAAAGTAGTAGAGAACTACCTTCAGAAAATTCAAAAAAGACATACAATAATGGATAATTTAAGAAAAACAATAGACAAGGCAAAATTAGAGACCACTTCCTCTCCTTATGTCAAAAACATATATATTGGAAAATTGAAACGATGGAATGACCGACTGCAAGTTGAGTTGTCTAAGATGAATCCAATACAAGAAGAGGCATTCAGAGAGGAAATTACATATTTGAGTTGGAAGAGGATATAACATTACTTCTTGACAAATTGGAAAAAAATCACCAAGGCATAAATTCTGCAAATGTTTCAACAAGAAGTAAAAAAATTGAACTGCCTAGATTCAATGAAGGAGTTGGGTGTATAGTTTCTGACTCACTATGCGAGAAAAGACAATATGAAAAATTCATGACAGAGAAATTCTGGGAGACAGAAGAAATATCTATAAAACAAAAAGAAGAAGAAAAAAACAAAATACGAACAAAGGACGAAGAAATAAAAGAGGAAGAAGACGTTTCCGATAAGGCAATTGCAATTATAGATGAAGATACAAACAAAAATGTTGAAGACGTAGAAGAAACGAACTTAACTAGAGCTCGCAATGCAATTGCAGGTGAAAAAATTGATGATAAACCTAAATCTGATAGGATTGAGATCTTCTCAGAAGACATAGAAATTAAAGATGCAACAAAACCAACAGAAGAACAAACTAATGCCCTCGAAGAAGCAGAACTTAGCGATGAAGAATCGCTCGAGTGTTTGGTTGGAAATGCAAAGACAAGCCAAGCTGAAGATAAAGTTACATTTTTCCTTGGTCAAGTGGTTTGTTTGAAGCTCAGCCCAGAGAAGACTCAAGCGAAAAGTGATGATTCGGAGAAGAATAATTGCAAAGATTATACAGACAAGTCGGAGGTGGCGAAAATTGCAGAGACAACTTACGGCGAGAATCATTCAGAACCTGAGCCGGCTGAAAAGAGTTCGAAGAATTCTTCTCCTATAGAAAAGAAAACAAATAAGCCAGAATCAAAAAACGGCAACCAGCAAAAGCACCACAGGCCAACACGACGAATTCTTATAAATCGAAAGCGTCGGCTTAGTGGCGATAAACTGAAAAAACCTCCAGCACGTCCTTTGCCAGAATGTAGATACATAAGAAGAGCAGTAAGTGAAAAGCTTTCAAATGTTGGCTTTCAATTACGAAAATGGTCTTCAAACAATCAACATTTGCTTATGAGCATAATTTCGAATGCTGAGCATAAAATAATTGATGTCAAAGAAGGCGACACCATGAAAACATTGCTACTTCACTGGGATCCAGATCAAGACGAGTTCTGACTTGCAATAGATACATCTAATATAAGCAGTTCCAAAACCAAAAGAGTCCAGATAAAAGCGAAAATATTCATACAAAGATTATTGCAATCAAACTATGACTGGAATGATGAACTTGATGAAATCATGAAGGCGAGAATGATCTACTTAAAATTCAACCGGACTTGGAAAGGTTCAAGGAAGAAAAATACTCGTATTATATTAAGGGTTTGGACGTTTACCACATAAGCGATCAAAACGGATTTATTTTAAGTTGCAATTTTATTATTTTGTTATGTATTATAATACGGGGCATAATATTTATAAAAAGAATTTATCATTTTCTGGCCCTCAGAATGTTCAAACATGAACACACTATTATCTATAGATAACCCAATGCGTGTGTGAAATAAAGATAAGACAGAGCGTCCTAAGCATACACTGACGGTTATCTACAGATACTTACATTTACATTTAGGATAAGATAAGAAAATTGTATATATAGCATAACGCAGTGAAATAAAATTTGGTATTATATTCGACTTACAACCGAGTTTTACTCAACACGTTTGTTCTCCAAATTCAATTAATTTTCAATAAAAAAACTGGAAAACTATGTCAAATCAAATGTTCTATTTTGTGATTTATTATACTGATTCAGGATAGTCGTATATTGCACACTAAATCTACAAACGGTAGGTACAACCAAAAATTATAAAAACCTCGATTGAATTACTGTACGGGCTAGCAACAAAAAAAGGACGTCCAATAAAAGCGTTCTTGTGCGATTGGCTTTTGTGATGATAATCTATAAATCGGAAAGCTAATCGTCCACTCAGAAAAAAACATTGTTAAAAATTGTTAGAGCAATAAAATAACGAGTTTTTATTCTTTTAACAATTAAATTCTTAGCTTAAGAAAGAAATTGTTGAAATCAAATATGTACTTAATATTCTAAAACTTTTTCAAAACCGAAACATTTTTAGTTCAACAATTAAATTCGTGTCTTAAATATTTTTCAAGGCAATTGAACCTATCAACAACCGAATTTTCGATTTAACAATATTTATTCTTATGGTATCAAATATAAAAGTTGTTGACTTAAGAATCTAAAATGTTATTTTTTGTTGGTCGAACGTTGTCTTACAATTTAACTGTTATATTAAAAACGCATTCTTGACGTTTAACAACAAAATGTTAAGCTCTTAACAAGTAGTTGTTGGAACAAGAAATAAATTGTTGGCGCTACAATTTTATTCTAAAAATACGATAAAACTAAGTGTTAAACTGTTGCTTTGCACAAATCGGAGTTTTTGAAATTATTTCAATGTAGCCCAGCGGCCGGCTTAAAATTAAGAAATTGAAATTAACTAAAAAACATTACTAATGAAACAAGTGAACACACAGTGATTAAAAACATTAACCCTGAAACCCTTGAACTATTTTTAAGTTGGGGAATGTCCTTCCATGGAATATCCGCAATGGAAGAGTGCCATATAGCATCCCTTGATATGTCATTTTTAGTTTCTGAATTCTAAGTGTTTTTCTTTATTGCAAATAGTTTTTAATATTTCTAATATTTTTCAGGAAATGGATTCTACTTTCAAAATGCAGAGAAATGTTAAACATTTGAATCAAGTCATACTTCAAGAAAGCGTCATTAATAAAATTTAAAAGTGATTTCTTTGTTTAAGACAAAAATGTAACCTCAGGTGAAGAATATACATTGTTGAAAAGTTGGAAAGAATAAATAGTCAACAACTAATGAAAATATGATTTCATAAATTTTTTACTATTTTTTTAACAACACTTTATATTCTGGAAGGGTTCACATTTTCGAATTGTACCAACAATTAATTCTGAAATTTAGTTAAAATGCTTGCAGTAAGAATTTTCGTGGTTGGAGTTTTAACAATCAGGTTCCTGTTATTACGATTTCAGTTGTTGAAATTCACCAACAATGTGTTCTTAGGATAACAATTTCTATTCTTGAAATTTTGACAATTTTCATTCTTAAAGCAAGAATAAAAGTTCTTGGTCAATAGCTAACACTTGCGTTCTTGTTACAAGAATTGCAAGTTGTTGGGTTAATTTTAACCTACGAAAATTTTTGATCCAAAGTATAAAGTTCTTGAAATAACAACTTTTTTTCTGAGTGTCGGCAGTCAGTGAATATAATTTCGAATTTCCCTGTCTTTCATACTGATTTGTAAGTTGCCATCCAAGTTGCAAACCCTATTTGATTTGAGTATGATTAAAATAATTTTTAGTTATTTGAAACTAATTTTTTAACAACCCTGATTTATTTCATACATACCTTTCTCCACGTCATGTCATGTTGTTACAAATAATAATTGGAAATATCAAAGAGGGCCATTTTATCCTCCTTACATTTACGAAGAAAATGTGTAGTGTGTACCAATAATGAAGGACAACGCCAGAAGACGATGACATTAGAACAATCAACATCACCGAACATTGACTTTGTATTTGATATAAATATGTATGTATGTATGTATATCTACAGTTAGTTTGTAAGAATTTGCATCAAGCTAAATGAATTCAAATTGTACAAACCATTTATGCACCATATACACACATATGTACATATTATGTGTTATGTATATGTATATCACTCTGTTAGCATTGGACTTCGAAGGGTTATAAAATAATATTGGAAACTCTTCCTTGTGTTACCGGATTTTCGATTCTGAATTGAATTTAATATGTCCTCTCAATAGCTTTGCTTTTGGTGGTGGAGTTATAAGGAAGCATCCTATTTCCAGGGCAATAAATATAGGTATGTATTTTACCTACATGAAAGGTATAGGACATTACGATAACGGTTTGTTTTTGTATCAGGACCAGGACGCTAGTGAATATGTGTGCGCTGCCTAAAGAGTATTAACCTAGCGCAACTGCTTTTCATTATAAAGTGCAGTTTAATGATTGTGAACGGTCGATATATGTATTTGTTGACAAACCTTAATATACAAAAGTTTTACCTTACCATTCAAGATTCAAAAATGTTTTTAAAAACTCATTCTTTGTGATTTTAAAATATCATATCTCTTAATTCAGTTTAAAAAAAAATTAGTGTTATAGATGTATGTACTGTACATATTGTATGCATGTATTTTTTTTTTTAAGTGCATGTGTAAATATTATAGTGAGTGGGAAATGTTAAGCCGGGTTAAACGCTCCGCAATCGGAAAGGCTAAAGAAAGAATATATACTTAACGAAATTCTTGGTGAATAAATATTTTGCTAGTAATTAGTTAGTTTAGTTCAATTGACTCTTTATTTCATATTACTGTTTGATGTCTTCACGTTCTTTTCGGTTGCAAAGACTAAAAAGTAAAGGCAGGTCTGGGCGGTGGGGTATAAAGTTGATCGGAAGCAGTTCTCCTCGCGTTTTAAAGATAATACTGATCTTGCGGATTTGGTTCGAAATGAGGAAGCATTTGCATGCACATATACATATATCGACCCTTATAATCTCTATTTCGATCGCTTACGAATAAAATAAAACATATTTTTTAAAACAAAATTTGAAGGACTTACGTACAATGTACATAGATCTTAATACACGTAATGTAAGTACATAGATATGTATATATTTTTACTAGCTGTTGCCCGCCACTTAGCCTGCTCCAATTTCGGTTATTATGATCGCAATTAAGATTAAGTTTTTAAGTATATACATTTTAATCATATTTTAATTTTATTTTCTTCTGGCAGAAGAACATACTGATTTTCTCCTCAATCCAATCTTGACAATGCAATGGAATGGAAGCCCTCAAAGTTGAATAATTTTTCCCGTTATTGCAAAATTTTCCACTGATTCTTTGCTCTTATTGACCGCAGCGTAATTTTATATACTATATATGTAGCTTAAATTTTTCCTCGGCAAATGGACTATCTAACTCAAATATTTGACTTCGAGCACACAATTCCTGAGATTAGAACTTTCAAACAAACAAACAAAAAAAACTCTTCAGCTTTATGTACATTACATACATATACATATGAACATTATGTATATTAAAAGTAAAAAATAAATATAGAAAAGTACAGAGACTTTTAACAACTTTACATTAAGATTGATCTCTTAAACTTTAAATTTTATTCATTTTCTTTAAATGAACAGATAAATTGTATTGCTCTTGCCCTAAACAAATTCTTCTTTAACTAGAGTGAAATTTACTTCTGTAACGATTTTAAAGATGGTGCTGTATTTTAGAAATAAAATTAGTCAGTTATATGCTGTGGCAACAATTCAGTTAACACTGTGTGTATTAGCGCGTATAGTTGAAAGTTAGTTGCAACCTTGCAACAGAGCGTGCTATGGACCTTATTTCTAATTTACGTTGGCCTCAGGATAAATTGAAATTTAACATTTCGAATACACCTTGCTTCTATCTTGTAGATACGTTCCAAAGATAGATACATAGATAGTAGGTGTGTTCTTAAGATATAGATACTTTGCTCATAGGTCCTCTTCACCTCACTTATCTAAGTAACTGTACTCCAGTCAAAATGCTCACCTGATAAATTTAATGCTAAAATCAACGTCACTTAATTAAAACCACTTTTTAAGTTATTAATTTTTTTTATTTTTATTTTTTTTTGTAGGTGATTTTAAGTAATTGATATGGTGACTTAATAAAGTAATTATCACGTTAACATTTTTTGTATTGCAAGTATTTTATGCGAATATGAATTTTTTTTTTAAATGGTCGTTTAAACATTTTAGTCTTATACAGCCACATGTTGCTTAAAAATGTATTAAAATAAGATACAATATGGATCCGTATCCTTATTTTTCGCTTATACTGTACACAGATAAAATAATACGTAAAATTAAACAACAAAATCGTAAGCGAACTTGTTTTCTGTTTTATTTTACAGTATTATATTATATTACCAATAATTCTAGCCTAGAGCCTAGGAAGTGCGCGTGCACTGCAACCGTTTTATCGGGTTATTTCGGCACGGATCTTTTAAGACGATGTCGATCTTGAATGTGAAGCCGAAAATAAAATTGTTTTCATTTTTTCAAAGTCAAATTGACGAAAAATTCAAAGAATTTGAGAATAGCTAGTAAACCAACTGCGGCGACGAACGGACTCTCTTGTTAAATATACCTACGTTCAATATTGATAAATATTGTAGGTACTTACCGAGTTCGGGCAAAGTTCCAGCGACAACCAAAATCACTTAAGTTCATATTATCATTTTATGAATACAAATAAAGTAGGTATGTAAGTCTGCTATTACACGTTGACTCATGAGTCGTGACTCATCTTCGAATTCTGCTTTGAAATTTCATCCTTTGAGTCGAACACTATTACACCTTGACTCTTAAGTCATGACTCTAATTTGACAACTTTCTTTAATTCAAATTTCGTTGTTTGGGAAATCTTATATTCTGTCTCGCCCTTTCAACTATAAGGGTATACATGTGAACTCGAGCAAGCCGAAAAAAAATAAAGAGGAAAAACAAAATAACAAATGAGTGAAAATAAAATGTCAAAAATGAGTCGTGGAAAATTTGCCCGAGACTCACAGGGCAAATTTTCTTCCGTTTCATTTTTTCGAATTTTGTATCTCTCTTGAACCAACGTAGTTCGAAAAGAGTCATGACTCATGAGTCGTCGTGTAATAGCAGACTAAGAACAAATTTTTTTAAATTAAAAAAGTCTAAATTCAGTGATTCGGGCTGTATCAATGTAGTGTTAATACAGCCGTACCATCAACAATGGACAGGACATATTCCAAGAGGAAAGTAACATAGAGCTATGTAGTTATGAAAGGTGGTGTCTATCACTGCAATGAAAGTGATAATGAAAAACGGCTAATTTACCTGCTCTTGCGAACAAGAATTCCTGGCACACTGAAACTAAAATTAGATTTACTTTTCCTCCATATTTCTTAATTCCAACAGCAAGAGCTTCTCATTAATATTATATGGTAAGATCCTAATTGCAGGAATTTCATTTAATCTATGTATTAACAAATTTTAAATCAACGTCGAGTCAAACAAGAGGAAACAGATTTTGAAAAATTTTGGTATATGCTATGTACCTACATACGTAAATAATAACTATATACTGAATATTTCGCGCTATATTTTTTTTATCCTTATACATTAAATAATATAGAATTTAAATAACATTTAAAACACTTCTTAAAGTTCTTATCACTAATGATATATATGTTTGCAATAAAACTTTGAAATTAGATCAATTTAGCTCTTATGCTGCCCACAACTTAAAGTGGGCAGTTAAATCAACTAATTTTAAAATATTTCCATAAAGGGTATTTCAACAAGAACTTTGTTTTTCAATTGGGGCAACACCAAGAACGTGATAGTTTTGGCATTTAGTTTTTGGCTGTATTCGTAGTTGTAGTTATTTCGCTCGAACATCGCATTCAAAAAATTTAAATTTATTAGAATTTAAGCAGACAATAAAGTAAAACATAGATAGAATAGAATAGAATAGAATAGAATAGAATAGAATAGAATAGAATAGAATAGAATAGAATAGAATAGAATAGAATAGAATAGAATAGAATAGAATAGAATAGAATAGAATAATAGAATAGAATAGAATAGAATAGAATAGAATAGAATAGAATAGAATAGAATAGAATAGAATAGAATAGAATAGAATAGAATAGAATAGAATAGAATAGAATAGAATAGAATAGAATAGAATAGAATAGAATAGAATAGAATAGAATAGAATAGAATAGAATAGAATAGAATAGAATAGAATAGAATAGAATAGAATAGAATAGAATAGAATAGAATAGAATAGAATAGAATAGAATAGAATAGAATAGAATAGAATAGAATAGAATAGAATAGAATAGAATAGAATAGAATAGAATAGAATAGAATAGAATAGAATAGAATAGAATAGAATAGAATAGAATAGAATAGAATAGAATAGAATAGAATAGAATAGAATAGAATAGAATAGAATAGAATAGAATAGAATAGAATAGAATAGAATAGAATAGAATAGAATAGAATAGAATAGAATAGAATAGAATAGAATAGAATAGAATAGAATAGAATAGAATAGAATAGAATAGAATAGAATAGAATAGAATAGAATAGAATAGAATAGAATAGAATAGAATAGAATAGAATAGAATAGAATAGAATAGAATAGAATAGAATAGAATAGAATAGAATAGAATAGAATAGAATAGAATAGAATAGAATAGAATAGAATAGAATAGAATAGAATAGAAAAGAATAGAATAGAATAGAATAGAATAGAATAGAATAGAATAGAATAGAATAGAATAGAATAGAATAGAATAGAATAGAATAGAATAGAATAGAATAGAATAGAATAGAATAGAATAGAATAGAATAGAATAGAATAGATAGAATAGAATAGAATAGAATAGAATAGAATAGAATAGAATAGAATAGAATAGAATAGAATAGAATAGAATAGAATAGAAATAGAATAGAATAGAATAGAATAGAATAGAATAGAATAGAATAGAATAGAATAGAATAGAATAGAATAGAATAGAATAGAATAGAATAGAATAGAATAGAATAGAATAGAATAGAATAGAATAGAATAGAATAGAATAGATAGAATAGAATAGAATAGAATAGAATAGAATAGAATAGAAGAATAGAATAGAATAGAATAGAATAGAATAGAATAGAATAGATAGAATAGAATAGAATAGAATAGAATAGAATAGATAGAATAGAACAGAATAGAATAGAATAGAATAGAATAGAATAGAATAGAATAGAATAGAATAGAATAGAATAGAATAGAATAGAATAGAATAGAATAGAATAGAATAGAATAGAATAGAATAGAATAGAATAGAATAGAATAGAATAGAATAGAATAGAATAGAATAGAATAGAATAGAATAGAATAGAATAGAATAGAATAGAATAGAATAGAATAGAATAGAATAGAATAGAATAGAATAGAATAGAATAGATAGAATAGAATAGAATAGAATAGAATAGAATAGAATAGAATAGAATAGAATAGAATAGAATAGAATAGAATAGAATAGAATAGAATAGAATAGAATAGAATAGAATAGAATAGAATAGAATAGAATAGAATAGAATAGAATAGAATAGAATAGAATAGAAATAGAATAGAATAGAATAGAATAGAATAGAATAGAATAGAATAGAATAGAATAGAATAGAATAGAATAGAATAGAATAGAATAGAATAGAATAGAATAGAATAGAATAGAATAGAATAGAATAGAATAGAATAGAATAGAATAGAATAGAATAGAATAGAATAGAATAGAATAGAATAGAATAGAATAGAATAGAATAGAATAGAATAGAATAGAATAGAATAGAATAGAATAGAATAGAATAGAATAGAATAGAATAGAATAGAATAGAATAGAATAGAATAGAATAGAATAGAATAGAATAGAATAGAATAGAATAGAATAGAATAGAATAGAATAGAATAGAATAGAATAGAATAGAATAGAATAGATAGAATAGAATAGAATAGAATAGAATAGAATAGAATAGAATAGAATAGAATAGAATAGAATAGAATAGAATAGAATAGAATAGAATAGAATAGAATAGAATAGAATAGAATAGAATAGAATAGAATAGAATAGAATAGAATAGAATAGAATAGAATAGAATAGAATAGAATAGAATAGAATAGAATAGATAGAATAGAATAGATAGAATAGAATAGAATAGAATAGAATAGAATAGAATAGAATAGAATAGAATAGAATAGAATAGAATAGAATAGAATAGAATAGAATAGAATAGAATAGAATAGAATAGAATAGAATAGAATAGAATAGAATAGAATAGAATAGAATAGAATAGAATAGAATAGAATAGAATAGAATAGAATAGAATAGAATAGAATAGAATAGAATAGAATAGAATAGAATAGAATAGAATAGAATAGAATAGAATAGAATAGAATAGAATAGAATAGAATAGAATAGAATAGAATAGAATAGATAGAATAGAATAGAATAGAATAGAATAGAATAGAATAGAATAGAATAGAATAGAATAGAATAGAATAGAATAGAATAGAATAGAATAGAATAGAATAGAATAGATAGAATAGAATAGAATAGAATAGAATAGAATAGAATAGAATAGAATAGAATAGAATAGAATAGAATAGAATAGAATAGAATAGAATAGAATAGAATAGAATAGAATAGAATAGAATAGAATAGAATAGAATAGAATAGAATAGAATAGAATAGAATAGAATAGAATAGAATAGATAGAATAGAATAGAATAGAATAGAATAGAATAGAATAGAATAGAATAGAATAGAATAGAATAGAATAGAATAGAATAGAATAGAATAGAATAGAATAGAATAGAATAGAATAGAATAGAATAGAATAGAATAGATAGAATAGAATAGAATAGAATAGAATAGAATAGAATAGAATAGAATAGAATAGAATAGAATAGAATAGAATAGAATAGAATAGAATAGAATAGAATAGAATAGAATAGAATAGAATAGAATAGAATAGAATAGAATAGAATAGAATAGAATAGAATAGAATAGAATAGAATAGAATAGAATAGAATAGAATAGAATAGAATAGAATAGAATAGAATAGAATAGAATAGAATAGAATAGAATAGAATAGAATAGAATAGAATAGAATAGAATAGAATAGAATAGAATAGAATAGAATAGAATAGAATAGAATAGAATAGAATAGAATAGAATAGAATAGAATAGAATAGAATAGAATAGAATAGAATAGAATAGAATAGAATAGAATAGAATAGAATAGAATAGAATAGAATAGAATAGAATAGAATAGAATAGAATAGAATAGAATAGAATAGAATAGAATAGAATAGAATAGAATAGAATAGAATAGAATAGAATAGAATAGAATAGAATAGAATAGAATAGAATAGAATAGAATAGAATAGAATAGAATAGAATAGAATAGAATAGAATAGAATAGAATAGAATAGAATAGAATAGAATAGAATAGAATAGAATAGAATAGAATAGAATAGAATAGAATAGAATAGAATAGAATAGAATAGAATAGAATAGAATAGAATAGAATAGAATAGAATAGAATAGAATAGAATAGAATAGAATAGAATAGAATAGAATAGAATAGAATAGAATAGAATAGAATAGAATAGAATAGAATAGAATAGAATAGAATAGAATAGAATAGAATAGAATAGAATAGAATAGAATAGAATAGAATAGAATAGAATAGAATAGAATAGAATAGAATAGAATAGAATAGAATAGAATAGAATAGAATAGAATAGAATAGAATAGAATAGAATAGAATAGAATAGAATAGAATAGAATAGAATAGAATAGAATAGAATAGAATAGAATAGAATAGAATAGAATAGAATAGAATAGAATAGAATAGAATAGATAGAATAGAATAGAATAGAATAGAATAGAATAGAATAGAATAGAATAGAATAGAATAGAATAGAATAGAATAGAATAGAATAGAATAGAATAGAATAGAATAGAATAGAATAGAATAGAATAGAATAGAATAGAATAGAATAGAATAGAATAGAATAGAATAGAATAGAATAGAATAGAATAGAATAGAATAGAATAGAATAGAATAGAATAGAATAGAATAGAATAGAATAGAATAGAATAGAATAGAATAGAATAGAATAGAATAGAATAGAATAGAATAGAATAGAATAGAATAGAATAGAATAGAATAGAATAGAATAGAATAGAATAGAATAGAATAGAATAGAATAGAATAGAATAGAATAGAATAGAATAGAATAGAATAGAATAGAATAGAATAGAATAGAATAGAATAGAATAGAATAGAATAGAATAGAATAGAATAGAATAGAATAGAATAGAATAGAATAGAATAGAATAGAATAGAATAGAATAGAATAGAATAGAATAGAATAGAATAGAATAGAATAGAATAGAATAGAATAGAATAGAATAGAATAGAATAGAATAGAATAGAATAGAATAGAATAGAATAGAATAGAATAGAATAGAATAGAATAGAATAGAATAGAATAGAATAGAATAGAATAGAATAGAATAGAATAGAATAGAATAGAATAGAATAGAATAGAATAGAATAGAATAGAATAGAATAGAATAGAATAGAATAGAATAGAATAGAATAGAATAGAATAGAATAGAATAGAATAGAATAGAATAGAATAGAATAGAATAGAATAGAATAGAATAGAATAGAATAGAATAGAATAGAATAGAATAGAATAGAATAGAATAGAATAGAATAGAATAGAATAGAATAGAATAGAATAGAATAGAATAGAATAGAATAGAATAGAATAGAATAGAATAGAATAGAATAGAATAGAATAGAATAGAATAGAATAGAATAGAATAGAATAGAATAGAATAGAATAGAATAGAATAGAATAGAATAGAATAGAATAGAATAGAATAGAATAGAATAGAATAGAATAGAATAGAATAGAATAGAATAGAATAGAATAGAATAGAATAGAATAGAATAGAATAGAATAGAATAGAATAGAATAGAATAGAATAGAATAGAATAGAATAGAATAGAATAGAATAGAATAGAATAGAATAGAATAGAATAGAATAGAATAGAATAGAATAGAATAGAATAGAATAGAATAGAATAGAATAGAATAGAATAGAATAGAATAGAATAGAATAGAATAGAATAGAATAGAATAGAATAGAATAGAATAGAATAGAATAGAATAGAATAGAATAGAATAGAATAGAATAGAATAGAATAGAATAGAATAGAATAGAATAGAATAGAATAGAATAGAATAGAATAGAATAGAATAGAATAGAATAGAATAGAATAGAATAGAATAGAATAGAATAGAATAGAATAGAATAGAATAGAATAGAATAGAATAGAATAGAATAGAATAGAATAGAATAGAATAGAATAGAATAGAATAGAATAGAATAGAATAGAATAGAATAGAATAGAATAGAATAGAATAGAATAGAATAGAATAGAATAGAATAGAATAGAATAGAATAGAATAGAATAGAATAGAATAGAATAGAATAGAATAGAATAGAATAGAATAGAATAGAATAGAATAGAATAGAATAGAATAGAATAGAATAGAATAGAATAGAATAGAATAGAATAGAATAGAATAGAATAGAATAGAATAGAATAGAATAGAATAGAATAGAATAGAATAGAATAGAATAGAATAGAATAGAATAGAATAGAATAGAATAGAATAGAATAGAATAGAATAGAATAGAATAGAATAGAATAGAATAGAATAGAATAGAATAGAATAGAATAGAATAGAATAGAATAGAATAGAATAGAATAGAATAGAATAGAATAGAATAGAATAGAATAGAATAGAATAGAATAGAATAGAATAGAATAGAATAGAATAGAATAGAATAGAATAGAATAGAATAGAATAGAATAGAATAGAATAGAATAGAATAGAATAGAATAGAATAGAATAGAATAGAATAGAATAGAATAGAATAGAATAGAATAGAATAGAATAGAATAGAATAGAATAGAATAGAATAGAATAGAATAGAATAGAATAGAATAGAATAGAATAGAATAGAATAGAATAGAATAGAATAGAATAGAATAGAATAGAATAGAATAGAATAGAATAGAATAGAATAGAATAGAATAGAATAGAATAGAATAGAATAGAATAGAATAGAATAGAATAGAATAGAATAGAATAGAATAGAATAGAATAGAATAGAATAGAATAGAATAGAATAGAATAGAATAGAATAGAATAGAATAGAATAGAATAGAATAGAATAGAATAGAATAGAATAGAATAGAATAGAATAGAATAGAATAGAATAGAATAGAATAGAATAGAATAGAATAGAATAGAATAGAATAGAATAGAATAGAATAGAATAGAATAGAATAGAATAGAATAGAATAGAATAGAATAGAATAGAATAGAATAGAATAGAATAGAATAGAATAGAATAGAATAGAATAGAATAGAATAGAATAGAATAGAATAGAATAGAATAGAATAGAATAGAATAGAATAGAATAGAATAGAATAGAATAGAATAGAATAGAATAGAATAGAATAGAATAGAATAGAATAGAATAGAATAGAATAGAATAGAATAGAATAGAATAGAATAGAATAGAATAGAATAGAATAGAATAGAATAGAATAGAATAGAATAGAATAGAATAGAATAGAATAGAATAGAATAGAATAGAATAGAATAGAATAGAATAGAATAGAATAGAATAGAATAGAATAGAATAGAATAGAATAGAATAGAATAGAATAGAATAGAATAGAATAGAATAGAATAGAATAGAATAGAATAGAATAGAATAGAATAGAATAGAATAGAATAGAATAGAATAGAATAGAATAGAATAGAATAGAATAGAATAGAATAGAATAGAATAGAATAGAATAGAATAGAATAGAATAGAATAGAATAGAATAGAATAGAATAGAATAGAATAGAATAGAATAGAATAGAATAGAATAGAATAGAATAGAATAGAATAGAATAGAATAGAATAGAATAGAATAGAATAGAATAGAATAGAATAGAATAGAATAGAATAGAATAGAATAGAATAGAATAGAATAGAATAGAATAGAATAGAATAGAATAGAATAGAATAGAATAGAATAGAATAGAATAGAATAGAATAGAATAGAATAGAATAGAATAGAATAGAATAGAATAGAATAGAATAGAATAGAATAGAATAGAATAGAATAGAATAGAATAGAATAGAATAGAATAGAATAGAATAGAATAGAATAGAATAGAATAGAATAGAATAGAATAGAATAGAATAGAATAGAATAGAATAGAATAGAATAGAATAGAATAGAATAGAATAGAATAGAATAGAATAGAATAGAATAGAATAGAATAGAATAGAATAGAATAGAATAGAATAGAATAGAATAGAATAGAATAGAATAGAATAGAATAGAATAGAATAGAATAGAATAGAATAGAATAGAATAGAATAGAATAGAATAGAATAGAATAGAATAGAATAGAATAGAATAGAATAGAATAGAATAGAATAGAATAGAATAGAATAGAATAGAATAGAATAGAATAGAATAGAATAGAATAGAATAGAATAGAATAGAATAGAATAGAATAGAATAGAATAGAATAGAATAGAATAGAATAGAATAGAATAGAATAGAATAGAATAGAATAGAATAGAATAGAATAGAATAGAATAGAATAGAATAGAATAGAATAGAATAGAATAGAATAGAATAGAATAGAATAGAATAGAATAGAATAGAATAGAATAGAATAGAATAGAATAGAATAGAATAGAATAGAATAGAATAGAATAGAATAGAATAGAATAGAATAGAATAGAATAGAATAGAATAGAATAGAATAGAATAGAATAGAATAGAATAGAATAGAATAGAATAGAATAGAATAGAATAGAATAGAATAGAATAGAATAGAATAGAATAGAATAGAATAGAATAGAATAGAATAGAATAGAATAGAATAGAATAGAATAGAATAGAATAGAATAGAATAGAATAGAATAGAATAGAATAGAATAGAATAGAATAGAATAGAATAGAATAGAATAGAATAGAATAGAATAGAATAGAATAGAATAGAATAGAATAGAATAGAATAGAATAGAATAGAATAGAATAGAATAGAATAGAATAGAATAGAATAGAATAGAATAGAATAGAATAGAATAGAATAGAATAGAATAGAATAGAATAGAATAGAATAGAATAGAATAGAATAGAATAGAATAGAATAGAATAGAATAGAATAGAATAGAATAGAATAGAATAGAATAGAATAGAATAGAATAGAATAGAATAGAATAGAATAGAATAGAATAGAATAGAATAGAATAGAATAGAATAGAATAGAATAGAATAGAATAGAATAGAATAGAATAGAATAGAATAGAATAGAATAGAATAGAATAGAATAGAATAGAATAGAATAGAATAGAATAGAATAGAATAGAATAGAATAGAATAGAATAGAATAGAATAGAATAGAATAGAATAGAATAGAATAGAATAGAATAGAATAGAATAGAATAGAATAGAATAGAATAGAATAGAATAGAATAGAATAGAATAGAATAGAATAGAATAGAATAGAATAGAATAGAATAGAATAGAATAGAATAGAATAGAATAGAATAGAATAGAATAGAATAGAATAGAATAGAATAGAATAGAATAGAATAGAATAGAATAGAATAGAATAGAATAGAATAGAATAGAATAGAATAGAATAGAATAGAATAGAATAGAATAGAATAGAATAGAATAGAATAGAATAGAATAGAATAGAATAGAATAGAATAGAATAGAATAGAATAGAATAGAATAGAATAGAATAGAATAGAATAGAATAGAATAGAATAGAATAGAATAGAATAGAATAGAATAGAATAGAATAGAATAGAATAGAATAGAATAGAATAGAATAGAATAGAATAGAATAGAATAGAATAGAATAGAATAGAATAGAATAGAATAGAATAGAATAGAATAGAATAGAATAGAATAGAATAGAATAGAATAGAATAGAATAGAATAGAATAGAATAGAATAGAATAGAATAGAATAGAATAGAATAGAATAGAATAGAATAGAATAGAATAGAATAGAATAGAATAGAATAGAATAGAATAGAATAGAATAGAATAGAATAGAATAGAATAGAATAGAATAGAATAGAATAGAATAGAATAGAATAGAATAGAATAGAATAGAATAGAATAGAATAGAATAGAATAGAATAGAATAGAATAGAATAGAATAGAATAGAATAGAATAGAATAGAATAGAATAGAATAGAATAGAATAGAATAGAATAGAATAGAATAGAATAGAATAGAATAGAATAGAATAGAATAGAATAGAATAGAATAGAATAGAATAGAATAGAATAGAATAGAATAGAATAGAATAGAATAGAATAGAATAGAATAGAATAGAATAGAATAGAATAGAATAGAATAGAATAGAATAGAATAGAATAGAATAGAATAGAATAGAATAGAATAGAATAGAATAGAATAGAATAGAATAGAATAGAATAGAATAGAATAGAATAGAATAGAATAGAATAGAATAGAATAGAATAGAATAGAATAGAATAGAATAGAATAGAATAGAATAGAATAGAATAGAATAGAATAGAATAGAATAGAATAGAATAGAATAGAATAGAATAGAATAGAATAGAATAGAATAGAATAGAATAGAATAGAATAGAATAGAATAGAATAGAATAGAATAGAATAGAATAGAATAGAATAGAATAGAATAGAATAGAATAGAATAGAATAGAATAGAATAGAATAGAATAGAATAGAATAGAATAGAATAGAATAGAATAGAATAGAATAGAATAGAATAGAATAGAATAGAATAGAATAGAATAGAATAGAATAGAATAGAATAGAATAGAATAGAATAGAATAGAATAGAATAGAATAGAATAGAATAGAATAGAATAGAATAGAATAGAATAGAATAGAATAGAATAGAATAGAATAGAATAGAATAGAATAGAATAGAATAGAATAGAATAGAATAGAATAGAATAGAATAGAATAGAATAGAATAGAATAGAATAGAATAGAATAGAATAGAATAGAATAGAATAGAATAGAATAGAATAGAATAGAATAGAATAGAATAGAATAGAATAGAATAGAATAGAATAGAATAGAATAGAATAGAATAGAATAGAATAGAATAGAATAGAATAGAATAGAATAGAATAGAATAGAATAGAATAGAATAGAATAGAATAGAATAGAATAGAATAGAATAGAATAGAATAGAATAGAATAGAATAGAATAGAATAGAATAGAATAGAATAGAATAGAATAGAATAGAATAGAATAGAATAGAATAGAATAGAATAGAATAGAATAGAATAGAATAGAATAGAATAGAATAGAATAGAATAGAATAGAATAGAATAGAATAGAATAGAATAGAATAGAATAGAATAGAATAGAATAGAATAGAATAGAATAGAATAGAATAGAATAGAATAGAATAGAATAGAATAGAATAGAATAGAATAGAATAGAATAGAATAGAATAGAATAGAATAGAATAGAATAGAATAGAATAGAATAGAATAGAATAGAATAGAATAGAATAGAATAGAATAGAATAGAATAGAATAGAATAGAATAGAATAGAATAGAATAGAATAGAATAGAATAGAATAGAATAGAATAGAATAGAATAGAATAGAATAGAATAGAATAGAATAGAATAGAATAGAATAGAATAGAATAGAATAGAATAGAATAGAATAGAATAGAATAGAATAGAATAGAATAGAATAGAATAGAATAGAATAGAATAGAATAGAATAGAATAGAATAGAATAGAATAGAATAGAATAGAATAGAATAGAATAGAATAGAATAGAATAGAATAGAATAGAATAGAATAGAATAGAATAGAATAGAATAGAATAGAATAGAATAGAATAGAATAGAATAGAATAGAATAGAATAGAATAGAATAGAATAGAATAGAATAGAATAGAATAGAATAGAATAGAATAGAATAGAATAGAATAGAATAGAATAGAATAGAATAGAATAGAATAGAATAGAATAGAATAGAATAGAATAGAATAGAATAGAATAGAATAGAATAGAATAGAATAGAATAGAATAGAATAGAATAGAATAGAATAGAATAGAATAGAATAGAATAGAATAGAATAGAATAGAATAGAATAGAATAGAATAGAATAGAATAGAATAGAATAGAATAGAATAGAATAGAATAGAATAGAATAGAATAGAATAGAATAGAATAGAATAGAATAGAATAGAATAGAATAGAATAGAATAGAATAGAATAGAATAGAATAGAATAGAATAGAATAGAATAGAATAGAATAGAATAGAATAGAATAGAATAGAATAGAATAGAATAGAATAGAATAGAATAGAATAGAATAGAATAGAATAGAATAGAATAGAATAGAATAGAATAGAATAGAATAGAATAGAATAGAATAGAATAGAATAGAATAGAATAGAATAGAATAGAATAGAATAGAATAGAATAGAATAGAATAGAATAGAATAGAATAGAATAGAATAGAATAGAATAGAATAGAATAGAATAGAATAGAATAGAATAGAATAGAATAGAATAGAATAGAATAGAATAGAATAGAATAGAATAGAATAGAATAGAATAGAATAGAATAGAATAGAATAGAATAGAATAGAATAGAATAGAATAGAATAGAATAGAATAGAATAGAATAGAATAGAATAGAATAGAATAGAATAGAATAGAATAGAATAGAATAGAATAGAATAGAATAGAATAGAATAGAATAGAATAGAATAGAATAGAATAGAATAGAATAGAATAGAATAGAATAGAATAGAATAGAATAGAATAGAATAGAATAGAATAGAATAGAATAGAATAGAATAGAATAGAATAGAATAGAATAGAATAGAATAGAATAGAATAGAATAGAATAGAATAGAATAGAATAGAATAGAATAGAATAGAATAGAATAGAATAGAATAGAATAGAATAGAATAGAATAGAATAGAATAGAATAGAATAGAATAGAATAGAATAGAATAGAATAGAATAGAATAGAATAGAATAGAATAGAATAGAATAGAATAGAATAGAATAGAATAGAATAGAATAGAATAGAATAGAATAGAATAGAATAGAATAGAATAGAATAGAATAGAATAGAATAGAATAGAATAGAATAGAATAGAATAGAATAGAATAGAATAGAATAGAATAGAATAGAATAGAATAGAATAGAATAGAATAGAATAGAATAGAATAGAATAGAATAGAATAGAATAGAATAGAATAGAATAGAATAGAATAGAATAGAATAGAATAGAATAGAATAGAATAGAATAGAATAGAATAGAATAGAATAGAATAGAATAGAATAGAATAGAATAGAATAGAATAGAATAGAATAGAATAGAATAGAATAGAATAGAATAGAATAGAATAGAATAGAATAGAATAGAATAGAATAGAATAGAATAGAATAGAATAGAATAGAATAGAATAGAATAGAATAGAATAGAATAGAATAGAATAGAATAGAATAGAATAGAATAGAATAGAATAGAATAGAATAGAATAGAATAGAATAGAATAGAATAGAATAGAATAGAATAGAATAGAATAGAATAGAATAGAATAGAATAGAATAGAATAGAATAGAATAGAATAGAATAGAATAGAATAGAATAGAATAGAATAGAATAGAATAGAATAGAATAGAATAGAATAGAATAGAATAGAATAGAATAGAATAGAATAGAATAGAATAGAATAGAATAGAATAGAATAGAATAGAATAGAATAGAATAGAATAGAATAGAATAGAATAGAATAGAATAGAATAGAATAGAATAGAATAGAATAGAATAGAATAGAATAGAATAGAATAGAATAGAATAGAATAGAATAGAATAGAATAGAATAGAATAGAATAGAATAGAATAGAATAGAATAGAATAGAATAGAATAGAATAGAATAGAATAGAATAGAATAGAATAGAATAGAATAGAATAGAATAGAATAGAATAGAATAGAATAGAATAGAATAGAATAGAATAGAATAGAATAGAATAGAATAGAATAGAATAGAATAGAATAGAATAGAATAGAATAGAATAGAATAGAATAGAATAGAATAGAATAGAATAGAATAGAATAGAATAGAATAGAATAGAATAGAATAGAATAGAATAGAATAGAATAGAATAGAATAGAATAGAATAGAATAGAATAGAATAGAATAGAATAGAATAGAATAGAATAGAATAGAATAGAATAGAATAGAATAGAATAGAATAGAATAGAATAGAATAGAATAGAATAGAATAGAATAGAATAGAATAGAATAGAATAGAATAGAATAGAATAGAATAGAATAGAATAGAATAGAATAGAATAGAATAGAATAGAATAGAATAGAATAGAATAGAATAGAATAGAATAGAATAGAATAGAATAGAATAGAATAGAATAGAATAGAATAGAATAGAATAGAATAGAATAGAATAGAATAGAATAGAATAGAATAGAATAGAATAGAATAGAATAGAATAGAATAGAATAGAATAGAATAGAATAGAATAGAATAGAATAGAATAGAATAGAATAGAATAGAATAGAATAGAATAGAATAGAATAGAATAGAATAGAATAGAATAGAATAGAATAGAATAGAATAGAATAGAATAGAATAGAATAGAATAGAATAGAATAGAATAGAATAGAATAGAATAGAATAGAATAGAATAGAATAGAATAGAATAGAATAGAATAGAATAGAATAGAATAGAATAGAATAGAATAGAATAGAATAGAATAGAATAGAATAGAATAGAATAGAATAGAATAGAATAGAATAGAATAGAATAGAATAGAATAGAATAGAATAGAATAGAATAGAATAGAATAGAATAGAATAGAATAGAATAGAATAGAATAGAATAGAATAGAATAGAATAGAATAGAATAGAATAGAATAGAATAGAATAGAATAGAATAGAATAGAATAGAATAGAATAGAATAGAATAGAATAGAATAGAATAGAATAGAATAGAATAGAATAGAATAGAATAGAATAGAATAGAATAGAATAGAATAGAATAGAATAGAATAGAATAGAATAGAATAGAATAGAATAGAATAGAATAGAATAGAATAGAATAGAATAGAATAGAATAGAATAGAATAGAATAGAATAGAATAGAATAGAATAGAATAGAATAGAATAGAATAGAATAGAATAGAATAGAATAGAATAGAATAGAATAGAATAGAATAGAATAGAATAGAATAGAATAGAATAGAATAGAATAGAATAGAATAGAATAGAATAGAATAGAATAGAATAGAATAGAATAGAATAGAATAGAATAGAATAGAATAGAATAGAATAGAATAGAATAGAATAGAATAGAATAGAATAGAATAGAATAGAATAGAATAGAATAGAATAGAATAGAATAGAATAGAATAGAATAGAATAGAATAGAATAGAATAGAATAGAATAGAATAGAATAGAATAGAATAGAATAGAATAGAATAGAATAGAATAGAATAGAATAGAATAGAATAGAATAGAATAGAATAGAATAGAATAGAATAGAATAGAATAGAATAGAATAGAATAGAATAGAATAGAATAGAATAGAATAGAATAGAATAGAATAGAATAGAATAGAATAGAATAGAATAGAATAGAATAGAATAGAATAGAATAGAATAGAATAGAATAGAATAGAATAGAATAGAATAGGCGTTGTTGATGGGAGAGCAAAGACTCGCTTCAAAAAGAAACGTAATCAGTTTTAAATACCCTCATATTCTTTATAGCCCCACACTTGAGAGGAGTAAAGCATAATAGATTTTGCCACAGCTTGAAAGAGTTTTTACTTTGCAGAGTGGTGGATGGATATGTTTGGAATGCAGTTTTTCCAGGAGTTTTCCAGAGGGCAGCCTTCGCCCCCTGAAGTTTTAACTTGATGTGTTTTTTCATGCGAAGGTTACTTGTTATGGTTACATAGAAGTATTTTACTTTAAAAAAGTATATTTCAGCAAACACACTCAAGTCTACCAATATTTCATTTTTTTTTTGCACCACTTAACTGCTTCCTACATTTTAACAATCGAAACTCTAACTTCACTCAAATACTTTTATCTCTTACACCCAGAGAAATAATGCGACCTAGGTTTTAATGCGTTCGTATTAGAATCAAATACGAAATGCAAAAGACTAACTCGCAAAAGCAATTTAAGTTCAAAAAGCATTCACCTAGAAGCATCATTACCCAAACACTGTAGTGTGTTCCAGGCAGAACTTCTTGCAAGAAGTCCTATCTTGGCTCAAGGAAAACGTGATATCGTCAATTGATATACGCATCTTCTCGGATAGTCAAGCTGCCATAAAATCCTTAGAATCAGTCTCCACTAATTCAAAAGTAGCCCAAAATTGTAGATCATCTCTGGTGGAAATGGCCGATAAATTCAATATTAACCTAATGGGTGCCGGGCCATAGAGACATTCCAGGTAATTGCAAAGCAGATGAACTTGCAAAAAATGGAACAAGTATACCACTGTTAGATAACAAATCTAATATCGGTATACACTAGCTGCGTGTAAACTCATGCTAAAGCAGGATACCATTGAGAATGTGAACTGGTGAATTATAGATGGTTTGATTCACACACCTGTATGGCAACAAAATTAATTTTGCCAAAGCTTGATGCTAAACTCTCAAAGCAACTCATCTAGATTGGTAGACGGCACATTAGCTCCGTTATAGGTGTCCTTACAGGACACTGCTTAATAGGCAGACATGCCTTCCGACTTGGAGACCCGGCAAATGATTTCTGTAGAAGCTATATGGGTGAGGGAGAAAAAGAGTCAGTTCCTCATCTTTTTTGCTATTGTCCTGCACTTGCACAACAAGGTAAACTACTCCTCGGTGACTCCTATTACAATGATCCCAGTGATATAATTAACACAGACATTCACAGTTTCAAACGCTTCTTTGTTAGCTCCAAAAGGTTCAACGAGTATGAGGATCTTATGATCTGTGTGATATCACAATGGACCATTGATGGTCTAAGTGTGCTGGTTCCAGCAGCCACCTTAACCTAACCATCATTCTAGAAAACGTAGCTTGGTGGTTAGTGCATATCACTGCCATGCTCAGTTGTCTGAGTTCATCCCCTGCCTGTTTTCATAATTTTTTTCTTTTTTTTTTAATTATGTACGTTTTTTTTTCAAATGCACCACGGCTTTGATTTAAATAAAAACGTCTTCGGTCCCAAATCATGGCCGTTTCTCTTTGATTCAAAGTATTTCCATTTGATTTTATAATGTTTTTTCTCAGTGTACCTAGTACCTACTGATTAGTGACTGTTGTTGTTTTCCCTGTAAAATGTTGCGATATGTAACGTATTCACTTACTAAGAGAGCACGGTCAATGCTTCGATTTAAATATATCGATAATTTTGATATTCAAATTTTGTTTCGGAATGATATTAAAGAGTTTGTAGTACCAACGAGACTCAGATTTAGAGGATGATTTCACCTGATTCGATTTAAAGTCGGGAAATCCGTAATAAAAATAAAAAATGTTCTCTTAAAATTTGGTTTCTTAAATTTAAACTTCAATAGTTTGTTATAAGACCGTAAATTTCTGAAACGAACAGTCCAATTTTTTAGAAAATTTCTGGTTCTATTCAGTAAGGAATCAATTATTTTATAGATTTCAGTCATACATACATACATACATATGTATGTATATGTATGTTCGAAGTAGTTAAGACAAGACTTTAACTAATTGAGCTTAGTTGTAGCAGAAAGTTTTTTTTAAATAATTTTCTATAGTGTATGAGTAAGTGAAAATATTTATTTGAACGTCTTTATTTTTACTCAAAATAAGAACCTACTATATTTTTCGAAAATAATATAACATAAATAAAAAGTTTTTTCTGTAACCTACATAATGTAGATATATCAAAGACACTACAAACATGTACATTACACATGTATACATATTTTGAAAATATTTATTTTCAATTGATTAAATGTTTTTACCCTTTAATATAAAAATATAGAACACATAAAGGCTTTCTATCAACTGATGCAATGCATTATGCCCTCTCGATATAACTTTTCTGGCACCACTAACCTTCGAATGAAACCTAAATTTACAACGCACCTGACTTATAAGAGAAAAACCATATACATATGTACTTACAAAAAAGCTCCCACACCGTTTTATTTTCACTTTTACTATTCACCCAAACATTTTTTCAAAAACAATAAAAACAAAAAAGTTGCGCACTCTCCTAACTCGTAATATGTCCTTGTTCTCAAATACATGCCCAAAAGCTCCCCCTATCAACATCTATACATTGACTCCCTACGCCAACTTATCTACCTATTTGAATGAGTTTTTCATGCGTTTGGAGCATTTTTCTGATGTACCTACAGAAGCGCGGCAGGAAAATTTTGTATGAACAGAGAGAAACTGCTTCGCGATGGAAAATAAGTTAGGATAGGCCCTTTATGTGAGAAGCAGAAAAAAATCTACTCTTTTCTATGGCTCTCTTTCGACTTCATTCACGGATAACGTGGAACGGAGGTTTGGCTGGTTCTAGTTCTGGACCTACTCCTAGGTTGGTATACTCATAAGTAAGATGATTACATTAAATACTATACTTGTGGTAGAATAGTGCTGGTATTAGTGGTAGTTGGTTGTATCGCGGCCTCCTTAACTCATATGTCATATGGTCATATCATTCTTAAATGAGATTGGTGCAAAGCAACCCTCATCATTCCCATTCCTGCCACCCTCTTTAGATAAAGCTACAAGGAAGTAAATAATTTACAGTCTCAATCTCGGTAGTAAATAATTGTTTGTCCAATACCTCTACACTTTTGTGCGATGCTACAGTAGTCGCGATGTATCCTTGTGAACGAAAGTCCTTCTTAAATTTACTTATATGTAACTCCGCCCCACGATTGTACACTTTTTTTTATTTTTACCCTAAAGCAGGGTTTGGGTTCCTTGTCAAGTTGTCTTTTCGCATTTTTCTTTAATATTGTTTGTGTTTTTATTTTATGGGTAATTTTTTAGATTTTCCTTTAATTTGTGTTGCTGTCTTTTCTTTTTTTTTAACTCTTATGTGTTGGCTGGCATTCTTGTGCACATAGGTAATCTGTTTTCACATTTACTGAAAAAAACACTAAATTTAGACAACAGAGATTACTGCAGAATTGCTAAAGAAAATGATAATACATATTCTTTTAGAAGATACGGTATGTATATGGTACTTATAAACTTTACCATTCTAATAAATTTGTATTCTTTTTGTTTGTTTTTTCACGTTGCTTTGTTTTCCCGGTGTTTTTTTTTCCATTATAATTATATCCATTATTTACTTTTGGTCAAATTCATAACGAAATTAACCTAAGATTGGTCTCTAAATCTCAATCCATCATTTATACATACATTTAAAATAATTTTGAGAAAATTTAACACCCTTCTAGCTTCTGCCACAGTAACATTTTATCACATAGTATTCCAATTAATCCTATAAATAAACCTTTAAGCGGCCCATAGACAAAGAGACCTCAAAAAGATCACATCCCACAATAAACTAGGTATGTGGGCGAGTAGGTAGAGTTTCAATTTTTTCTATAAAAGTCTTTCCATGCTCTATTATATGGCACAATAATTCGAATACTAGTGAATACTAAATTCGCCAGTGACTTTGATTTTATAAAAAAGCCAATTTTAAATTTGATTGACTAGGTAGGTATACTTTAATAAAAATTATTGATTTCAAGTCATGACTACATATTATGTATGTATGTATTTTGAAAGTTAAAGTCAAGCTATGAGTTTGAACGTACTGACTTAAGTCTTTCTATCACTCACACTAAAAATCGAAAACTATATTTTTACCTACTCTGAGATTCTGACACGAAAAACATGTGTGTCAAATTGTGGATCAACCCACACCCACACACAACTCATTCTCTCACTGCGAAGCCGGTGAACACACGCGAGTAGTTTCTGTGGGCCGCTTTATTTTCGATGAGCGATAAATTGAACTCCTCGTCCTCAGCAAACATTATATATTTCATCGGTTCGAACCTTGATCTTCATTTACAAAACACTTCTCTCACAAATCCATGAAATAAATAGGTACATATAGGCTATTGATTCTTATTTCTATACTAGAGGGCCCGGCAAACTTCGTCTTGCCCCAATTAAATGCAGAAACTCAAGCTATGGAAAAATATTGTTGTTGCTTATTTGATTTCCCAAATTTTTTTTTTTTTCAAATGGCCCGGTGAATTTCGTAAGTTTAATGGATCGATTGGCAGGACAACCAAAGTTGTTGAAAATATCGGTTTCGTTGTAACCGCAGATTACTTCAATTTTTATGTACAACGTGGTCAATGTTTAATCCTAAAAAATACATTTTACCGGGGTAAAAATTAGTCTACGTGCTTTATAAGGCTATAATCTATCTCTGTGCCAAATTTCATTCTATATTATATTTCCAATATAACTATTTGATAATACGTAACGCTACCAAAAATTGGAAAAATAAAATTGACTGTATTCCGTTTCACTACAAAATAAATTTAACCTATAAGTAAATTCACAAACTCATTACTGCAGTAATGATGCCCAAATGTTCAAAGTCAAACGTTCACAAACCCAGATTCTGGCATCACTTTTCTCGTCAACTGTTCATTATTGCAAAGTTTCATAATAGTAGGGGAGCCCATGATGCTAATTGGGGATTTACTCGAGCGTCGTGGAGACCTATTGAAATTGGTAGATAAGGTGATAAGAAGAAATAATTGTCAGTACCGTTTTCACTTTTAGTGGTGGGGGGAGCGTCTACACGCCTTTCAAATTGTAAAAAAAAAACAATAAAATGTACATTCACGAGCGCGTCAGATATTGATATTTTTCATGTGCCAACATGTCACTGAAATATAATATACAATAATCTGACGATTTACGTGGTGGGTGTGGCTATGCGGGATGGTTTAAAAATTTAAAAGAATGTATTTACTCGAGCGTGTCAGATTTTCAGAAGGGGTGTTAAGTGAGTCCTACAGATACTCCCATTTCTTATTCTGACGATTTGGAAATGACGCAAGCTAGCTACGAATTTTTGAAAATGTAAAAAAAAATCGCCATCTTGACATACTCGAGCGCGTCAGATTAGCATACTGATGGTTCCACATGATGTTCCAAGTATAGTGACCAAAAATCTGACGATTAAAACAAGGGGTTTTGTTAGTCTGACAATTTAAAAAAAAAATGTTTTTCCTTTTTTTTCTTTACAATATTAAATTTTAATTATAGATACGAAAAATTAACAATAATTTAAGAAGCATTATTTATTTCAAAATTTACATAAAAATAATAGATATCACATTATTATAACTTCAAAAATCAGTATTATTATAAGAAATGTCAGAATCTAAATCAAGAAATTCTACATTATTTTCTAAATCTTCAGTAGTTTCCATATCTGTAACAGCAAATAAAAACAGAGGTTTAAAATAATTTATTCATGAAAAGACGAATTATTACACAAATAAGAAAGAAATCCACTTCCTTTAAAAAAATTCAGAAATAGGGGAAAAGTAAAAGAGAGGTATACATGTTGTACTCTAGCTGCACTCTCGGAGAGTATATCAGTTAAAGTTTTAGCAATTTTCAATTTTTTCGAAAACTATAAGGCATAAAGTCATATTGTTTTCAGTTTTTGATTAAGAAGTAATGAGAATAACGAATTATAAGTTAAAAAAATTTTATGTCATATTAAAATTTTGAAAAATTGAACTTCAAACTTAAAAAAAAAAAGTGTTTGGCCAAATTTTGAATTTAAGATGAGTTTTTTCGAAAACTATTAACTTATTTTAATTGATTTAAAAACAGGCTAATAGAACAGAGTGTTGGCTTTAAAAAAATGTATAATACTTAAGTGTAATTGTTACCGTTATTTTTTAAGAATTTGTTTTTTATTTAAAACAGTTGTGTTTTAAATTGCGATTTTAAGTATCTTCGGCTTGAGGAAATGGTCAGATTATATATTTTTTGTTATTCTGATATCATTTACTTTAAAATAAAAAAAAAATTTATCGCGCTCGAGTAAGTCCACGCATCAGTTTTTTTCTGCAACTTTGTTACCCTCCCACACCCTTAGGTTAGGCTCAAATCGTCAGATTAGCGAAATGTGTACTTCTTTTTTATTAATTAATCTATGTTGTCTTAATCTGACGCGCTCGAGTAAGTCAGGTGATCGATTTTTTTTTACTAATCTGACGGGCCCCCCAGATCAAACCCCCCAATATTGAGAGCTCATATTCGCTGGAGATGCTTATCAATAGGTAATCTACCTCCCTTATCTTAATCTGACGCGCTCGAGTAAATCCCCAATTTCCTTCATGGGCTCCCCTACTATAAACTGATGCGCAAAAACTAAACAAAGAAGCATCACTACGACAGCGTGATTAGTCGGCATCGCATCAGCAACAGCTGCATTAGCATCAGCATCGCAAAACAGCAGTAATGCCGATTCACTGCAGCAAAATTTGACGTTTGTGAACTTACACTATATTTCTGAAATAGAGCCATCTATTAAACGTTTGGACGTTTGACATAGCGCCATCTATTGAATTCTTAACTTACTCAATCCAGTGCACAGATGTCGCTATCTGATAAAATCGTTTGGAGCTAACATATAATTGTGACTGTCAAATAATAACAGACAAATAATTAGCAATAAATTAAAATTGCGACTATAATTTGAGATTTAAACTATCCTATCTCTCAAGTTGGATCGAACTGCACATGGTGTGCGAATTTTATTATAATCGGTTAAGTGGTTTAGGAGTCCATTGAGGACAAACATTGTGACACGAGATTTATATATATTAAGATAAATTTGTCTATGTAATTGTGTTAGCACACATGCGTAGGTAGGTATCTTTCTACGGATCTTGAAACAATCATGATAGAAACAATGACGGCCTTACACTCGTATGTTTTAGATAGATATTTTTTTTTCTTCTCACATCATTCAAGCAAGGCAAAACCTAAGTACTCATCTGATTCTGCCGCACAGTGGGGCAAGATAGGTTGTTTTGTGATATTAATTATTTTCATCTGGATTTGATTGTTTTTTTTTTTTTGCAACTTTTTGTGACTTTATGATCAATGCAAAGTGTTATATCGAATTTAAGTAAGTTTTGTAAAAAATAATGTATTTTTAAACGCAAAACAGACACGAAAAGCTTGAGATTTTCTTAAATAAATAAATCAAATAGTGATGTTTTGGAGACTTATTCCTGAATATAGCCTTAGAAAAAAATTGTAGGGGATGAGTGATCCAGCTCCCTTCGTTCAGGTGGGAGGGGCAATTTTGTTAAATGTTGTCTTAAAGTTAAAAAATAAACATTCAAAAGCAACTAGAGTGTACACAGTACCTACTCAGCTAAAGACTTTTGGAAAGCTAAAAATAGGTACTCTATTCTTTAATTTTATTCTTCATTGAAGTTGTAAAAGTGTATAGTTTTTGAAACATTTTATTTAGCGCCGCCACCGCCGTGCAGTACTTAGTAACGTCAAAAAATTTAATGTGGAAAACATAAAAATGAATAAAAATTAATAAAAAAAGGGCAATCAAAATCGATTAATCCGATCTTTTTTTGCAATTACTAAATTTTATTTAATTCAATCTTTGGTGGGGTCAGTAATCGTTTTTCTTTTTTAACTCAGAAAAGATTTTTGACCAGAGTTCGAACAAAACGTGTTCTTACTTAGAGCGCTCAGAATTATTTTTAAAACACGCCTGAACACTTAGTTGTTACCATTTGCAATTTCGTCTATTTAGGTACTCATCATTTTATTTAACAGAAACAAGAAATAAGATTCAAAACTAAAATTAAAATTAAGAAATTTATCAAATAAGAATTAAATTTCAATTATTAATTATTATTTGTACAAGGTTTTAAAATAAGAGGTGATTTTTTTTTGATATTCAAAGAAAAATTGCATTTTTTCAGATAAATGATCGGCTGTTTATTTCAATGAAAGGAGAAAGGCATGCCATTAATAATGGAAAACAATATCAGTCAAATGGCCAGCTCGAATACGCTTACAGAACCCTATCCTTTTCACGAAATGTTCCATCACCAAATCGCAAAGTGGCTGCTGTATACCCTCGTCTTGAATCGACGACGCTGGGCTGCTGGCATAATATACCTCATCTTTCACGGAGACCCAAAGAATGAAATCGCAAGGTTTTAAATCACAAGACTTCGGTGGCCAATTGCGATCACCATTTCGAGAGATAACATGGTTCGGAAACCTTTCCCGTAAGGGATTGATGGTTTCCTTGTTGAAAATAAACGTTGCCCAGATCAATACCATCCAATTCCGATCATAAAAAACAATTTATCATCTCTCGATAGCACAATCCAAAAGTACGGTCCAATGACCCCGCCGGACCATAATGCGCACCAAACATTACACGTTGAGTATGGAGAGGCTTTTCAACAATAAGTCTTGTATTTTCCGATTTGGAATTGGGCCTCATCAGTCAAGATGATTTTCCGATGTAATTCCAGATCATTTTCATGCATTTCAAAGACCCAATCAGCAAAGACACGGCGTTTTTGTATGCTTCCATTTTTATAAATGACGTATATTTGTCAAATGTCAAAAATTATAGCTTCAAAAGTAACATCTAATGAAATAGCGGACTATTCAAAAAGGTACATTAAAGAGATAAAACGAGAAGATTGGGATAAGACAAGAAAAAATTGTATGGGAGGGAGGTCTATCTCCCTCTATTTAGGAGGGAGGGACAGTTTTACAGAAACTTGAATAAAAACAGAAAAAAACTATTTCAAAAAACACCTGTTAGACCTAATACCCTGGATACAAATAGAACATTTTCAATTACGTCTTTGTTTCATCAGAAGGAAATACCTTTTTTTAGAACTATGGCATACTTAACTCATTCCGTTTGTGCCTTTTGCAGCTCAATTTTTTAAAATATCTAGCATTTGCATCTGGATACATTCGAGTAGATGATATATTTGTTAAGGGAACAAGTTTTTTAGATTGTGTTAAGTAAACAGAAGTTGTTTTAAGAAAGTTACAAACAACTTCAAAATTAAAATTGATAAGTGCAAATTTTTCTAAAGCAAGGTCAAGTATTTGGGATTAATTATAGTTGCTGTGGGACAAAATCTTTGCTCATACAAAATTAATGACATTTTAAAATCTACAAGGCCAAGAGATGTTTTACAACTGCGTTCATACTAAGGCCTCGTAAATCTACATATATTAATATCTTCTATATCTATCTATCTATATTAATAAAAATGTAAATATATGTTTGTTCCTAATCGCTAATCTCAGAAAGTTCTTAAGCAATTGCTTTCAAATTTTGACAGAACATTGAATTCAAGTCCGTGAGTGTGTATATATACTTTAAACAAAAATAATACCTTATACTTAAACACAACACTACCTTTACTGCAATAATATAAGGGTTATAGCACCTTTACTTATCAAAAAATAAATTCTTAGTTTTTTGTTTTGTCAAAACAAAAATAGAAAAAATAAAATACCTATAATTCCTTTCAATTAATCAAATGTAACACATTACGCCCAAATCAAATTCGTGCATTGCTTGCCATTATGGACTTGGCTCATTTGGAGGGTTAAAGGCCTATGAAATTGCTATAAGCTCAAATACCAGGTAAATTCTAGCCCATCATCTACCGATTTTCGGTCCAGAAAAAAGTGAGTAGAATTTCATACAATTTTAAAGAGTGTTAGTCAGATAAATATGTACATATGTATGTGTATCAGTGGCGAGGCGTCCATATAAGTCGATTATTTCCGACTTACCTTTTGAAATTTAGATCCTTAACAATTTAAGCTTCTGGCGACATGAATATAATTTAATCCCACACCTGCACACGTTGTCAACATTACTTTAACAACTTTGCTTTCAATTTTACTCTATACACAATGTATACACATGTTTGCTTTTCAACTTACTCCTTAACAAACACAAAACTATACCAGCAACAAAATAACCCGAAAAATGTCGAGTTACAAAACATCTCGTCTCCTTATCAACCTGCTCCTAAGCAAATACAACACTATACCAGCAACAAAATAACCCGAAATATGTCGGGTTACAAAACATATCCCTGCGTGTGACACCTCTCTGTTTAATACACGCTTTCTTATGGGACAAAATAACCCGGTTTTCATCGACTTATTTTTTGGTGAATTTGTGTGTATCCCCATTCCCCACCCCATGCTTTTGACCTGACTCAAGAGTCTAGCTGATGAATCATGTGTGTTGCGCAATGCGCAGTGCGCATGTCAATGTTGCTTGAGGTCGTGGTGGGTTTCATAGAAACAAAAATAACTCGGTTTCCTTCGACTTATTTAAAAATGTGTGTCTGTGCATCTCCCAATCACTGCGCTTATGAATCAACATGTATCAGGCAGGTTGACGTTGAAGATGTTTCTGCAATAAAATAACTCGCTTCTTTCCGACTTATTTTATGAATGTATCCACTGGAGTGGATCCTATATCTTAAAGGTTAAGGTTGAAACTTCATTTCCCAGTAGCTTGAATATTAGCTTTAATTTATTTTTGGCAGAAAGTCCAGAAAACAACTGCAACTTTCATAAAGTCGAACATTTGGCCCTAATAAATGTGGAAGTTGTAAACAGGATTATACTTATTTAAAAATTCAAATTACAAGCAGAACGCAGTGCAACACTCGGTGTGAAATTGAATATTGAACATTTAGATTTGAAAGCTTGAAACTTAAAGTGTGAAATGTTTTTCGGTAGAAAGCATTAGTAATTTGATTAATTTATATTTATAATATAAGACTTTATGTCAACTAAAATGAATAGGTAGCTTTCAACATTATAAATATAAGAAAAATCTTTTAAATTTCAATTTAAAACTCTTATAACTATTTGATATTCCTTTAGAGTTGCAAGCTAATATCATTACGGAATATAATGTATATTTATTATAATTTTGATTTAAAAGAGTAATTCTTATGTGTTTGTTTACAGTCTACTGCCTATTTAGTCTAATTTATTGTAATGAATTATATATTGAAACAATGAATATTTTCAACAAATCACAAAGATATTGGTATCTATATTATATAATTTTATTTTTATTTGGAAATTTTGACAAAACATGCCATTCAATTGCTTGAGTGTTTATGTATACTTTATACAAAAATAAAACAGTGGACTTATAAACAACACTACCTTAACGGAAATGTAAGGGTTACAGCACATTTACTTATCAAAAAACAAATTCTTAGTTTTTTTGTTTTGCCAAAAATTTAAATAAACAAAAATTGAAAAAATAAAATACATATACATACATACATATGTATGTATGTATGTAATTTCTTTCAATTAATGACAACTGTCGTTGCCCAAAACAAATTCGTGCATTGCTTGCCATAATGGACTTTTTGCTCATTTGGGAGAGTTAAAAGCCCATGAATTAACTATGACCTTAAAAAAATCCCGAAAAATTCTGGCCTATCGTCTATCGATTTTTGATCAATAAAAAAGTGAGTCGAATTTCATACATTTTTAAGAGTGTCAACATTTTCTGGGATCAACGAAAACGAGGCGATAAAATAAACGGACAACGTATACAGGGTGATTTGCAGCCCTATATAAACATAGCATTGTGCAAGTGCATGATGTGATTACAATGTATTTTAACTTATAATATGTAATGCAGGTACAGTACATTATGCATATGTACATTGTACATATGTACAATAGTGTCCCGTTACGTTTTTTTGTTGCGTATCCTGACGAAAGACCCCTCAAAAGTTGCGTATTCAATAGCACATTACGGGAAAAATACAAAAAAAAAAATATTCTAGGGTACTTATGGGCCTCTACCAGCCGTTGAAATTTTGGAAAATAAGCAATTTTTCAAAAAAAAATGTTTGCTTTCCCTATTTTTACAATCAAGTTTATTTTGTATTTTTTTTGTTAATTCATATTAATTTTACCCTTTGTATCATATTAGTATGTAACTTAGGTTCTCACAGCGATACAAAAAAATACCTTTATCATAACTTCAAGCGTAATGAGTCCAATATTGTATTTTAAGTTAGTCTATTTGTTTCATGATTTTTGAAACGTCATTTTTATGTCTATTAAATAAATCAAGTGTTTAGCTAGAGTCGTTTTTTATGTTTTAAACGTGTTAGGTATTTGCATTTTTCTAAATATTTAAAGTTGAAATAAAAATGTGTTCGGGTCCTTGTCGACAAGAAACATTGTGCCCCTTTTTTTGCCCTTTTAGTGAAATGAAAGAACATCAGTTTCCATTAGTGAAAGATGTAAAAAAATAATGTCCTTTTCACATAAAATGATCTGAAAACAAAATTAAATGGCAAAAGTCCGTCCAACTCCGAAATTTTTCTTATTGTGAGTAAAAAAGAAGGTACAAAAGATTTGGGAAAGTGCTTCGATTCCAGTTGTTATTCGAAACCGAATCGTTCAAATAATAAAAAATTACTATGACCATTAATAATACTACTCTTATTGTTATTGACAAGAATAAAATTCATCGAGCTTTGTCAAAGTCAAGACACAGCCTTTCAAACCAATGTCTTAGTCCACACTCCACAGTATATATTTTGATGGACAAAAGATAAGATATTTGTTTCCGAAACTAAGGATGGACGTAAATACCGAAAGGAGGTTCTTGAAGAACATATATCAATTCTTGCTGAAACAAAATCACTGTTCTTGGGCCATATAACACCTAAATCTGGCACAGGAAAAGAAAAAGGTACGGCAATTCTTAATTTTTTCATAGAAAAAGGATTCGATTTAAAAAATATACTTTGCGTTGGATGTGATGGAACTGCAATTAATACTGGCTGAAAAGGAGGTGTAATTTGTTTTGTTGAAATGGAAGTAGGTCGACCATTACAGTGGGCAATATATCTACTTCATGTAAATGAACTGCCACTTCTTTAAATTAGATGGATCTACTTTGGGGCCTCGTGAATATTCTGGCCCTATCGGTAAGTCAATAACCGATCTCCAACTTACTGATTTTGCTGAATTTTTGGCTGTTACCGGAAATCTACCAGATAAAGAGAATAAATAGTAGACCAATTTAGTATTGAGCAAAAATATCTTTTTGAAATGTGTCAAGCAATACAAATAGGTTACCTACTATTCTCCCGCATTATTAAATCGACAGCCTGGACAAATGGCACAATTAAGATGTGTCACAACTCCAAGCAGAATCCTTAGACTTCATGTCAGTTCCAGTAATCCCACTGAAAACCTTAAATTTCTTGTGGAAAACAAACCTTTATTGATAGATGGCCCGCAACACGTTTTCGAACTCATCTCTTTCTCTTGATGGCTGCCAGACAACCTTAAGTCAATAGTTGATCCTGTCATTTAAAGAAACGCTTTCTTTGCGCATCCTGTAGTTTTTGTAGTTTTGTATTTATTGTGAGAATTTCAATTTGATATTCGTCAATATTTTACCTTTTTTTATTTATTGACAAATGAATTACGAGTAGGTTGCAAATAAAATACATTTGAAGTCAATATCATTCTTTGGATTGATGTGGTGATAAATTTATGACACTTTTCTATAAATTTCAGTTTTAGTTTTTTATTTTAGTAAAAAAAAAACTAAAAAACTGTCATTTCGACATTTGTCAAAAATATACCATAAGTTAACAATTCTATTATGCACAGAATAAAATTAATTCGAAGTTAAAATGATTTACCACTCTGGACATATTCAAGTCAAGAAACTACTTTTGACATTTTTTGGCTAATTTTTGTTAAAGTTTTTTATTTTTTGTGAAAAAACTGTCAGTTCTATATTTGTCAAAATTGTAGCGTATATTAATAATTGTATTTTGTTTAAGCTAAAATAAATTTGAAGTTAATATCGTTGCCCATTATCGTGATATTCAAGTCAAAAAACATTTTTTACCAACTTTTGGTAAAAATTTTTGTACTTTTTTAATTTTTGTAAAAAAAACTGTCAATTCAATTTTTTCAAGTTGATATCATTTTTCCTTCATTGAATATTTTCGCACCGAAACATTTTTTTTTACTTTTTACTTTTTTAAGAAATAACGGTATGTTAAATTATTTTAAAATTTATACCAAACCTGTGTCACATTGCAATCTACCCAATAAAATTTATTTGAAGTCAATAGCATTATTCCTTCCTGAGATATTTGCGACAAACTAAAATTTTCACTTTTTTTAAAAACTTCTATTGTGAGAAAACCGTTCGACAAATTTTTGTAAAAGTCCTTTCTGCATTTTATGAAGTATTGAACAAAATTTAATTCGTGTTGATATCTTTATTCATTCTCGAGATACCGTTAACAAAAAAAGGGGTTTCGAACGTACGAACGTATATACATACATACGTTCATACACGCATACATCTCTCTACAAATGACGAGTTTAGGTTCTAGGAACCATAAAACGTCCAGATTTGTCTAAAATTTCAATTTGACAAATCGGACCAATTACAATAACTCCCTATGGGAAGTTAAAAAGTTCTAATATAATTGGCGATAGGGCAGATTATATTCATTTTATCTGAGTTTTTGAATTTTAATTTCTTAAAATGTTTTCTGAATCATAACTAATGTATAAACTCCATACAATAATTACTATACCATACTAATTTCAGTTCTTTGTTCACACAACATGCTCATATTTAATGTTAAATGTTTGTACCAAAGCTTCTAGAAATAATTTTCTTTTTTCATGTAAGAAAACCGGACAACATATATATAATTGTGGGATATTGAGAAAAAAGACATGGGATGGAAAGGGTTTTAGAGTATTGTTGTGTTGTGTTCCTAAAGTCTGGCATCAATAGTTCCTATAGCTGTGTTTCATTATTTATTTCCAATATATACATATAGTAAGGTAGATATTTATACAATTTCTTTTCACTATGTTTTCTACCTACATATATGTATTATATAATAAATACATACGAAGCCCTTGCAAAAAAATACAAAATTTAGCTTAACGAAGATATACTTATACATATAAATAAAGGTACAACCTTTCTTCTTCCTCAGCCCGGATTCTACAATTAATTATTGTTTTGGCTTCGACTTTTATAGCTCAATACTACTACAAACAAATCAATGTAAAGGTAAACACATACATACTTATATATAAGAATATGCTTATTGAGTATTGTTTCGATTCTTCATATCTTTTAAACAGAATGTGTTGCCGTGTGTGCAGTTTTTTTGTATACAATTATTATTAAAATGTCACCACAAAAATTATAAATCTGATAAAAGTTCGAGCTTACAGGGTTTCCGCAGTTTCACTAGAGGTGTTACGCAAGTAATCAAATTTAATAACACTTTGAGTTATTCCCTATTCATACCGTAACAGAATTCGAATTATGTATCAAATCGAAAAAAATGTATGTACATACCTATATAAATAACTCTTTAATTGCGTTATACCAAAAGTAAACCAATTTAAGCTAAGTTAAATAGTTTTTCTATAAATATATAACATAAAATACCAAAAAAAAAAACAATGCAAACAGAAATAATTCAAAATTAATAGTTTGTACATATAAATCATAATACAATAAATATAGTATATGAAGCTATGTAAATTTGTATAAATATGCATAGAATTAAAAAAAAATGTTTCCAGGAAAAATTTATTTTCACATTCAAAATCAAAACTTGTACAAAGTTTACTGATATCATTATTTGACTATACCTAATGAGGAATAATTGGAAAAAAGTTTTTCTATCACAAACACATTGTTCACACACATACAAGAGAGGTTATGAATTCTTCTTTATAATTATGTACATCAATACTATGTGCAAATTGCTCCTCCCCCCCCCCCCCTGGACAATTCTTCGTTTCACAATTATAAAGTAATTTTTTTCAATCCTAGCCTTAACCTATAACAACCAACACGCAAACGCAAAACAACACAGAACTCACTTATTTCATGCTGTAGTAATGAGATTTTCGATCAAATTTTGAATAACGTTCGGGCCTCACGTTACTATTCCATACTTCTTGATGAGACAGTGGATGTATCTCACCTTTCCCAGATGAGTGTAGGTCATATTCGTGAGGATTTTGTAACTTTCGTAGATGCATTTGAGGAACTGACTTGTTCCAGAACTGACAAAGAATACAAGTCCGATGAGAAAAACTGGAGAGAAACCAGAAAGAGAAGTTGGAGGGAAGTTCTACATCAAAGGAGTTGTCCTTAACCGGCAAAGCTTTAGGGCAAATTATTTTGTTCCAGCTAAAAAAGAAGGCCAGCCTTCCTCTTGAATCATGAAGCAGCGCTATGCTGGTGAAAGACACAATTTTCGTTATTTCAAGTCACCGCGAGAACGTAGATACTAATTTCAAAACCATGTTGCAGAGAGCAAAAAATTTAGATGATCAATTGAATGTTGATTTGAAGATTCCTCGTATCCCACGTCATGGTCAATATAGAATATCTTTATATGCACCTGTACTCGATTTTAATCTAACTGATTTGCCTGACAGATTTCAACCTGAAAAATTAGATGTGTTTTTAGCTCACGATTTTCATCGCAGAAAATATAATCAAATATAATACTGATGAGTTTGATATCACCGTTAATTCCCTATTGGATCGCTTTGGAAAACTCCTAAACTTAAATATAGATGTTGCCCTTTTTTGCTTAAAGATGAGCTGGTGATGTGGCGAGAAAAATGGGTAAGAGAAAATGAGCAGAAGAACAATCTTCCCGACACTGCCGTGGATTTAATTGACAATAAGGATGTGTTTTGTATTATATGTACATTGTTTCCTTCCTATTCTTGCAACGCTTCCATTTACAAATTCTTTGGCAGAAAGGTATTTTTCTTCGTTGCGGCGCCTTAACCCATTTCCGGCGGCTACTAGTTCCAGGTGAGCAAGAAGTTTGAAATTTCATATGCCGTCTATTTATATCTGAACTTAGTGAAATCTGAAAAAAAAAGTTTAAAACCTTCTAGTTTTCCGGAAAGTTCGTTTTGCGTTTTCGCAATATTAGCCGAAAGGGGTAGCAGAATTAATAAAAAAATTCGAGTTTTTTTGTTGTAAAATTTAGGTATAAGCTTTATTTTCAATATTGTTTTTGGAAAGGTGAACACGTATAAAATATTATTAGTGGTTGTGTGCTTTAAACTTCATGATGATACATATTATTATGAAGAATGGGTCCTTGTGTGGTATGGATCAAAACATTTCGGATGAATTGGGATCTTACACTTCTTGCAACAAAAAATTGTTTGACTGGAACAATTTCGACATCGAACACGCTTTTCCATTTTTATTATTGTATGTTTTGTGTCATCAAATCGAACCATTTCGTTGGGATTTCCTTCCCTTTGATGTGTTGGTGGAATATTTGATGATCACAGTAAGGAGTCTACAACATATGTCCTAAATTCAAGTTGTTACGTTGGTGTTTCCTTTGCAAACTTTTTGCAAATGCCATGAATTTCCCATGCATTTACTAATGCTGCATCCATTGCATTTGATAAAAGTGGCCAGTACCACTTGTTTTCTCGAATCCGTATCCGGTAATTTCTGATAGAATTATCAAACAAGTCCACTCCTCCCATCGTGGAATTACGTTCATGGATTGGGCATGGGAATGTTGACGTGTTTCCTTTTTTTCGATCAAACCGTTTTGCTTGGGTGATTGGTTGGTCCATCAAATGATTTTAAAGAACTGTTACAATGGAGTTATCGTTCCAACGAATAGCGGCAATTCCATTTTACTTGTCGAATGCAAAATCCATAGTTCCTCTATTTTGTTTCTTCATTTGTTTGGGTTCTGTCAACTTTGCTTTACGAGTTCTATTTTCACGAACAGTGCCTGTAGATTGGTATAAAAGAAATTATTTTTTTAGTATAAATAAATGGTAAGTTAAAAAATTCTGAGAGACGACAAATCAGTTTTTGCGACGTGAAAAAATTGTCAAAAGTAACTGTGTGTTGGTCTGGAACATCGATATTAGAAAGAAGTCTCAGAACAACATTTTCCCCTAAGCCAAATCCAGGGGAATTATCAGCACTTGCACCACCCTACGGAATGAATTGATATAAATATCCATCGTGAGAACACAGGTCCCAATATTTGTATCCAAAACGAATTGGCTTCCCTCTTATAAATGGGAAAATACTCCGAACTGAATAAAATTCTTACTGAGCATGTTGTTTAGAGTTGAGACTTTAGCAAACTTGTCGCTGGGATCAATTGCATGTAAGATCGATTTGATAAGTTTGAAGCGGTCTCGGCTCATGGCTTCTTTTATTATATTGCAGCGAAAGACTGTGGAACTGTATGCAATCCAGAAAAATACATTATTCCAATAAATGTACGGATTTCATTGAAATTTGTCTTTAATGTTAAATTATTTCTATCCGCATTAGCATACGTATTGGTGCTTTCAACAATGAAATTGATAATTTCATTATCAAGAAATAATTGGAATATTTGAAGAGGATTGAAACTGCCTACAAGAAAAAAGGATTGGATTCAACTTAGGAAGTTCTGAGTGATTTTTATTTTAAACTTACCTATTTTGTTATAGATCGCTTGAATCTTTTCACTTGATACGTCTTTTGGAGTATTTGAAAAGCCAACTCGATGGCTCTTTGACCACTTTGGTAATTTATATTGAAAAGACGTCGATTTCTTTTTAGAAGTTGATGCAATATTTTGTGATGTTGGTGCATTTTCTGAATTATTTGGCTCACATTGTAGATCGTCTAATATGCATTCAAGCTCTAATTCGCCGGCTAGTTCATTTGGCAATATGTTCACGTCGTCCAATAATTGGACGTTATAATCAATTTCTTCATGGTCACGCAAAGCATCATTTTTTGGAGGCAAAATAATCACGTTTGCTTCAATAGCTTTATATCTACTTTCTGGTTTAATTCATCATCTTCGTCTAAACTAGGATTCATTAACAAATCTTCTTCTTCTAATTCTTTAGCCGACAAAAACCTCTTACTTACTTACTTACTTAGGTCCTCAGACCTACGAAGTTCGTTGGTGTTCCCTAGTGTGACATAGGGCCTCAACTACTCCTACGCGCCATCGTGTACGGTTTCCAGCGATGTATTTAAGCTCCCTCCAGCTCTTTCCCAGTCTCGCAGATTCCTCCTCAACTGTTCTTCTCCACGTGCTTCTCGGTCTACCTACTCTTCTTCCTTCTTATGTGAGTGGGTTCCACTGCATTGCATGGCCTGCAATGCAGTCATTACCTTTTCGAAGCGTGTGTCCAATCCACTGCCACTTGCGCCTTCGTATAATGGTATCTATGGGTTCCTGACCTGTTCGTCATGTAAGTCATAGTTGGAGATACGATTAGGCCAGAAAACCCGTAAGATGTTTCGAAGACACCTATTAACGAAGGTTTGCAGTTTCCTGGTTATTGTGGTTGTTATTTTCCAGGTGCTGCAGCCATATAGCAGAACTGATTCGACGTTAGAGTTGAACAGTCGTAGCTTTGTGTTCAAGCTGAGAGATTTGTTCCTCCAAACATTGGACAACATCCCGAACGCTGCCTTTGCTTTTCCGATGCGGCTGGCGATGTCTAATTCGGTTCCTACTTCAGGAGAGACGATACTTCCAAGGTATTGGAAGCTATCTACTTTCTCTACTGCTTGTTGACCAATGTTCATCAGAGCGGATGATTGCGAGTTCCCGAGGCTGAACAATGAACATCTTTGTTTTTCCCGTATTGATTTTCAGCCCCACGATTGCTGCTTCTCTCTCCACCCTTGTTGCCATTTGATGGAGATCCATGATCTTATGGGAAAGCAAGCAAACATCGTCAGCGTAGTCGAGATGTTTAAGGTAAGTTGTCAGAGTCCATCTTATTCCTCCGCTTCCTGTCAAAGCCATCCGCAGTACATCACTTATCACCAATAAAAACAGGATTGGTGACAGTATGCAGCCCTGTCTGACCCCGCTTTGGACTTCAAATTCTTCGGACAACCTACCTCCGTGTAAGACGTGACATTTGGACCCATCATAAGTCGCTTTAATAATAGCAATGAGTTTCTCCGGTATACCCCTCCTCCGTAAAGCAAGCCAGATAAACTCCCTGTTGATGCTGTCGAAAGCCTTCTCGAAATCAATGAACAGCAGGTGAAGTGGTGATCGATATTCGACGCACTGTTCGATGATGATCCTCAAGGTGTTAATGTGATCAATACAGGAGAACCCAGTGCGGAAGCCTGCTTGTTCAGCGTCGAGCGATGCTTCGAGGTGTTCTTTAATGCGATCTAAAACAATCTTTGCTACTATTTTGGCGACTGCAGGCAAAACGCAGATACCCCTCCAGTTTTCACACTTCATCAAGACAAAAACCTCTGGCGATACATAATAGTTTTTTTTAAACTTTAAAACAGATATTTTTATAAAAACACTTTTTTGCACAACTGACGATTTTTACATAATAAATGAAATTTAGAACGAGTCACACGTATGTACTCAACCCGAAATATTTATTTTCAACATTATGGATTTTTTAATATGCAGCCCTTTTTTTATACCTGGTTATAATGTAAATACAAAAAGTGTGCTAAATCTAAGGAAATGGGAAAAGGGTTTTCCAATGAATATACATGGAATTGTTGAATGATTTTTTCTTAGATAATAATGCACACTATATCTTGAAAAAAGGAATCAATTTTTTTTTTAATTCATTTTTATTTTACTTCAATCTTACAACTACTTAAAGCTAGACAAAAATTCTTAAAACTAGCATATATATCAATAACTTACAACTAGCTTACTGGCCCTATGTGGACGCTCTAAGTTCAACTAATATCTTAATGCTAATGCCTTTCGGTGTAAGAACTAACTTAAAGCTAAATTTCTATATTTTTTTATCACCAAGAAGAATTGCAAGAACTTGGTTTCTCTATCGGTTTTTATTTATTTTTAAAAAAAACTAAAAGAAGAAGCTAAAGTAAAACTAAAATAATACTAAGTAAAACAAACTTAAAATTAACTTAAAACCAATTAAAACTAATTAAAACTAAATTAAAACTAGTTGAGAAGAACTTTTTAAACATCAATTTGAATTTGCAACCACCAGAATTGGTCCTCCTGCTTTACCCTATCTCTACGGTCTCGATCGTACACAGTCCTACTGAACAGAAGGCGCTCAGGTCCATCCTGTGCGAGGACGTCTCGATCATAAAGCAGCCGCCTATCTACGGTTCTGCGCCTGACGTGGTAGATTAGCGGTACTGCTTCTCTATCCTAAATCAGACCTCAACTATCTAAATAGAGGAAAGCATCGGGCGGAATAAATCCACTTAAACGCACATTATCGTAGTACTGATTGTTTGGGTAATAGGCCCCAAAAATTAAACTGTTACTCGAGGACATCGCTCTTGCAATGTGACCCCGAATAAGCTTTATGAGGAAGTTATCTATTCTGTTTATGTTGGCTCCATAGGCTGTATAGAACCTGGTTGGAATAGTAATGTTTGTACTCCGACTCTGGTATTCTGTGCAATCCAAGGCAGTGTCTAAGGCACTGCCTCTCAAACACCCGAATCTTTTCCATTTGAGATGGGGCAACGTTGAACCATACCGGGCAACCATAGGCAATCATATGCCGAATAAGGGCCATGTAGCAAATCACTTTCCCCCTGGTGTCTAGCCGACTAACTGCTATAAAAAGGCCGTTTCGTCAGGGCAAAAGCTAACCTGGGGTGGAATCGCGTAAGGCGATAGGTGATTGTCACTGTTTTGATAGCCAATTTTGATTATCAACTTCTCTTTGCTCTGTGTAAAGCGATCGCTAAAAACTTAAAATTACTTGGTAGCACTTAAATAAGTTTGGGAAACTTTGTGCGAATTTTAAATTATCAAACATCAATAAATGTCATTTCTATTAGTTATAGTGTTTTGTTATGAAAATTATTTTCAATTGTTTTTCATTGTAGTTGTAGTTTAGATGTTTTGTTTCTGCAAAAAAGTACATACCTATGTATATAAAATTGCATAGTTATAAATAAATATTTTCTTTCAAAGGACTATCACAAAGAAACAAATCGAAATTTTATCCAGCTACATGGAATCAGATCCCGAGCTTGCCAAATCGTACAATACCCTCTCAAGTTCTGGTAGAACCACACAAATTGATTCTTAGCAACTTTTTTGTGGTCATTCCTTGTTGGGTTCCTCTCATAAAATAAATGCATTGATGGGAACATTATGTATTTATTCTCTATTATTTTCAATATGATATATTTTTCAATTTGATACAAACCACAGCTTCTCTGTCAAAAAATTAAGAAAAATGTATGAAAGCGACACCTAAATAGCTGTCACCAAAAAACTACACTAGAAAAGTGATAGTCAATTTGATAATCACCTTACGTGGAGCAAAATCATATATTTTCCACCCCTGGCTCTGGTCAGGGCAGCACTTATATGTCTATCGAAATATAAGTACTGATCCAACCAGATGCCAAGGTACTTTACTACACTTTTATTCGCCAGTGGTTGTAAGTCTGGTCCTACGATCACTAGATTTCTCCAGTTCTTTCTCGTATCCCTTGAGCCTCCAGACAATGGAGTCCTAAACAGAATAGTTTCCGATTTAAAAATCAACTTCCAGTCACAATATTGCTGAATCTGGTCGAAGTCACACTGCAAAAGAATTTTGATGACCTCGACTTTTGGGGCCGTTTTGCACGCTATTAGGTCATCGGCATACGCAATTGCCTGAGTAAGACTACCTATCAGATCGCTGGTGTAAATACTGAATAGAATCGGCGAGTTAACGGCTCTTTGTTGAAAACCATTTTTATATCGAACACTGTGGTAGAAGTTACATTGCCACTCTTGACAACAAACTTTCTACCATTAAGCATATCATAAAGCATATACAACAGGGGCTTATTTATACCAAGTCTGTCTAGCTTGAGATAGAGACCTTCTATCCATACGGTGTCGAAGGCCTTCTCCAAGTCAACCAGACAGGCACCCGTACATTGTTTTTAAGATTTGTTCCATTGGATATCAGATACAAGCTTAGACGCGGCATGAATAGTGTCATGCCCTGAAGCCGAACTGATTATCCGGTATGATATTGTTGTCCTCAGCCCACTTGGACAGAGCTCTATTAATAATTTTTTCATATACTTTGCTGATACTTGGAAGCAGACTTATCGACCGTAGATTTGCCGGATTGGAGGAGTCCTTTCCCTTTTTCGGGAAAGGATGTACTACAGCTGTCTTCCAACGAACTATATACATAATATGCAATATTCAGCGCGTTGTTAAACAGTGTGAAGAAAATGTAGTTTTCTTCCTTAGGTAAATGCCGTAGAACAATGTTGGATATACCATCGACACCTGATGACTTCTTTTTCATTATTGAGTCGAAGATGAGCTGGAGCTCTTCCTTTGAAACTAGCAGGGAGTTTGCCCCACTTGGCCAGCGATTGTGGCATTTGCCAAGTGATCTTCATTGAACCCGGTGAAACCGAGGTTCTCCGATCGCCATTGCGTGATTTCGCTTCGCAGGTTAAAGTGGTGAAGCAGAGCTCTGTTCTCCAGGTCGTGATTTGGGCGAATGCATGCATTTACCTTGTACACTTGTTGGAAAGCAGCCCCCACAACCTCCACCTTCTCCTGAGTATCTTCGAACATATACAGTTCATCGTCCAAGACGGCTGCGTTCTCTGGATCTATCCCTACTGTCAGAAGTACGTTTCTGTTTTCTGTCGTCCTTTGGAGCTTGAGACATTGTTATGAATTTTCTTTACACTAAACGACCGACCGCGAATGTTAATAATTTTATTATTACTACTATTATTATTAAACGAAACGAAACCAAATATTCCACCGAACCGAATCAACTATTTAATTATTAAAATTAAAACAAATTATAGAACACGATGCCGGTATGCAGTGGAGGAAAATCAACTGTCAAATCAGCTGAAGAAAATTCACAACATCAGCACAAGGTGCTAACAATCGGTAGCTCAGTCAAGGGGGTGGGTTCACAGTAGTGAAAGAATTCAATCAAACAAAAAAATTCTATCAAATGAAACGAATCAATGCAAATGGAAATTATCAATAATACAAATAATTGAAAGTTTATTAAAAGTCAGAGGCGTACTTACGCTATGTAAAAAATGGGCGCCAGGAAACTTTTTATAGTAGTTTGCCTTACCAATTTAACTAAAATAATCTGAAAATCTTCAATAATTGAAATAAAAGAAAATTAGTTTGGGTAATCCCTTTAGGGAATTTCAGAAATTAATTGACGTTGGATTTAATGCCCGAGAAACCGTGGCAGAAGCCTGGATAAAAACTCGGGATCTTTTAACATGAATAACAATGGTTCTTTTCAATTGACAGAGGGCCAATTGGAAAATATGAAGAAAATAAAAGTGGAGAACATTGGTGTGTCACTAAGGACACAAAGAAGGGTCACCTTGAAAATTGAACCGGACAAGTCACCGGTCGCGATTTACTAGTGTCGAAAATCGATTTTTGTCGCTGCCAATTACCCAGCCAAAAATTTACCGACAAGAACACAAAAATAAAAAAAAATGGTACTTAGCTTTTTTTTGTATCTTCGCCCAACCTGCTTTGACACAATCAACCACCCTCGAGTTGTTCCTATCAATTTTTTTCACCAGGAAATCTCACTACACTCCGAACTATAAAAATTACAATTTGCAAGCAAAGAAAATTAAGGCACAAACTGCTTCGAAATTATTCAATCCGAAAATCGTTAAAAGTTGTTCGCACAAAAAAATTTGTCTTTTCTCTATCGCAAGAAATCAAAGATTGAGGTTTCTAGCCGGCTCAACCCTCCTACCACCACCATTGGCCATCCTTTTGATCCATGGTGAAGTGTTCTGTCTCAGTCATTCTGCAGCATTCAGCCATTTGGTTGGAATGTGCGACTGAGAAGACCAGAACTCAACCAACACCCCTGATCATGACGATTGGTGAAAGTTTCACCAGTAGGTTAATGGTTGTATTCAGTGAGCTAACCTCAACTTTGCGATTAAAGTTTGAGCGAAAAACTAGAACGCGTTAAATCAAAGTCCCCAAGCCCAAACCGACTCAGACTACAAAAAATAGTGAGAAGGATAACAACTTCGAGCGGGGTTGTTATTTAAAACAGAGTACCCAGTCAAACCGATCTTAAAAAATGTAGATATTTGTAGTTGACCTTTGTTTGTTTGTTTTATAACCATAGAAGGACAAATCGAGTTCAAGGTGAACTTCCTTTGATGTCGGACACTTATAGTGGGCACTCAGCCATACTAAATTTACGATTTATGATTCACACATAGTTGGACATGGGTGGTTTCTTCATGTCGTTGTTCCCGTATGGACCAACTGTCGCACATCCGTTGGTTATGTGGACCGCCTGTAGCACAATATCAAGTATTTTTGGGTTTTGTGTTTTGTGTTACTTTTCCAAAGGTGCAAATAGAGCAGGACTCTGGCTGATGGTCCAGGTTTCATCTGAACTCTTTTCGCAATTTGGAGCCGTAACGGAATATAGTTCGGGAAAAAGATTTTGGGAAGAGGAAAGAAGGGAAGCGAAACTTGTTGTGGTAAAATTTACCTCAACAACATGGAAGATCGTTATCGTTATTTTTTTTAAAGATCTTGTTAATTTGCGGGAACATACTCGGGTCGCTAGATTTAACGGCCCAAATTTTTTGGTCCCAATACAAATTCGTTGACGTTTTTGATTGAGGACTTCAATGTCCTAATCTCCAAATCGTTCGGGTCAGTAAACCGTCTGTACAAAAGTTTGAGTCTTGTTAATAGACAACTTTTTTGTCTGTGGAGTGCGTATATGGTCGCTTTTCGGTACAAGTTAGTCGCGTCGCGTTCTTTGTACTTTGGAATTGTTCTTTCCATGGTCCGTTGGATTGTCTCATCCATTTGTTCCAAGTGTCTGTCATAATTTCGTTATTTGTCAGATTCCTGTTAATTGGTGGGGATATATTGATCGAACGAAGTTCGTTGGCTGGGCGTGCGTTGGTGAAGCGTGGCCAGCGCATCTTACTGTAATTGTAAGAATGCATCGGTACATATTCCTCCAATTCCACTAGCTCGTTCGGCAGCTGAATTACGGCGGCGAGTCTGCAGTGGTCACTGTCGTACTCTTTCGTCCGCAAACAGTTTCTTGGTCTTTGACCCACAGTGTCAGTAATCGTCAGTCTTGAGTCCATTAATAATAAGTCAAGATAGGCACCGCTCCTTGAAAACGATGGTCTATCAGTAGCAAACAGGTCGAGCATATACTCAGCATTGTATTGAACAATACAGTTATATAACTGGTTACCTCGCGGATTTTGTATTTGATTTCCCCAATCTGAATGTTTGGCATTGAAATCACCGGACATGAGATAATAATTCTCTTCCGAGTTCAGTTGCAAGCAATGAAAAAGTTTTTCGAGCTTTCCGATAAAATTAGTTGTTCCGGTACATAAGACGTGACCGCATACAGACGCTTCCCCTGTTGGAGAGGTATGCACACGATACATGCCTCAAGACACCGAAATCTGCGTACTTCGCTATTGTATATAATTTTATAATTAATGCCTTTTCACACGAAAATAGCGACCCCACCCCCTTGTGTGGAGTTAGGCCGGTCCCTTCGTACGATATTGTACTTATTGTGTGTTTCTGGTTCAGCTTAGTTTCGCTGGCCAAAAACACATCTAGACTTTTTTCTTTTAACAAATGGAACAGATTCGGTCTTTGTTCGGTCCTAATCAGTGAATTTAAATTCACAGCTAGGATCCTAAAGGGCCTCTCCGGCAGCGCGCCCTTAACCTACAACTTTTACTACTGTATAAACATTTCTAAGAATAATCTCGCGCGGATGGGTTAAACGGTTTTTCCAAAGGGATTGCTTTACACACACACCAATTTATAATATTATAAAAAAATCATTTTGGTTATCTAATGATATCAAAAATGGATAAAAGAAAAATATTATTTCTTTGTGCTTTTGCTACTGCATTTATCTAATGTTGCGTAAACGCAACGCAAAAGTTTAATCTCACCTGCGAGGCAAATTACCAATAAAATAAAAATTTTTAAAATTGCAAATTTTGAAGATATTAAACACTCCAGAGATAATTTTTTTTTTAAATCCAAAAACAGGTCGATTAGATAATTTAATAAACGTCCAATATTAGTTTTAAAACGCTATAAAAGATGTACCAATTAAGTCCCTGGTTTGGTCTCCAGTGAGACGTTTTCGCAACATTAGCCGGAAATGGGTTAAAACATATTTTAGATCAATAATGGCTGAAAACCGACTCCGCGGTCTGGCACACATGCACATCCACAGGCAAATCCCGATCGATGTTGAGAAAGTTAGGTTATTAGGTTTTCAAAAACCGGCCACAAAAAAGATTAGAATTAAGTATTTAAGAACTATGCATATTATGTACAAAACTATAATTCCTTCATTTAAATTAATTAATTTATTTATTTTTTTAATACGTACCTACGACTTCCTATTTAATAATTTAAGAAATGCATTCAGAGAATTATTGAAAGAGGCTAAAGTAATGTAAACTAAGATGTTTGATTTACTATTTAAGAGTTATTTACATACGAAATATATTATGTACTTGCACACGCTTTCCTTAATTCAATTAAAAGATAATTATGTCATTTTTATATTCGATTGTGTTTATACCTTTTTAATATTTTAAGACAAAAATGCAGAGAATCATTAAAAAAACGCAAGTATTCGATACACCATTTTTTTGAAGTTAAACAAAGTATCACGAAAATTGCCTCCCTTGAACGAAATCCTGGATCCGCGCCTGGGGACCGGAGAGATAGAGTGAAGCAGGAGAACCAGTTTTGGTGGCTGCAAACGGAAAACCTTATTTAAAGTTATCTTAGGAGTAGTGTTTTGGCCGACTTACATAGCCTTAAGGTTTAGGTTTGGTACAGTCAGGATGGCACCCAAAAAAAAAGCTTAATGTGACTGTTTTAGTTTTTAGGTAATTTTCAGTATCATAATTGGTTTGGGTTAGTTTTAAGTAGTATAATTGGTTTGGGTAGTTTTATTTAGTTTTAAGTTTTATATTAATTAAATAAAAATTAAAGTCCAAGACACCAAGGTTTTCTTTTTAAGTTTCTTGGTTTTAGAATAAGTTATTGTTAGTTAGGCCGGAAGGCATTAGTTATAAGATAATGCATTAACCTAGAGCGCCCGCATAGCGCCAGTAAGTTATTTTTAAGTGATATGTAACGAAGCTATTTATCGATGAGATGTTCTTAGGCATATGGAGCATTATCTCAGGGTTCACAGAAATTAGACCCGTGAGCTGGAAACACAGCAACTAACCAAAGCAAAGATCAACCCCTCAATATACCTCCAAAAAAACCTTCCCCTTTGGCACTCCACCATTATGACTCGAGGTTTACAGGGAACTCGAGCCAGTCCTGGCAGCAAAAGAGAACGGTGTCCAGTCCACGTCCGCTTGGCATGCTAGCTCTAGCACGTTCTAGCTCGTCGGAGGGTGGGTACTTGCTGACGTAAAGACTGAACGATGTGTTACGTATTACATGCCAACATTTGTTTTTGCTTAAGTTGCGAGGCCTAAATAGTTCCAAATGAATTTTCTTTCCTGTTAACTATGCTTGATCTGACTCTATTGAGGTGTGAGAGCTTTGGTGATATTGCCCTCTGAGGAATTCCCAACCCACAATAATCACCGTGATTACTTAATCACTGTGATATATTAGCCTTGGTTACCACGTCCTCATATTTGTAGCAACCCCAAAAGTGTTTGTTAAAATCGAGTTGCTGCTTTAAATTCTACATTCTAACTCTGAATTAACGATTCGACTTATTCCACAGCTCATCAAACGATATTCCTAAAATACTTACTACACTGTCGATGACGTCATAAAAAAAAGTTTGCCACATCCACCATCCTAATCCTTACCAACAAGAACTCATTCTGTGTTACTAGCACTTAAATGAAAACAATGCATGCAAAAAATACTAGCCAGTGAGAATCAAAAAAAAAAAAAAAAAATAGTACAAAACTATAAATTTCGTTTTATGTAAAATTATACATGAATAAAGTTTTATTTAAAATAAAGAAAAAAAAACCTTAAATATACAAAACTAAATAAAGTAAATATTAAAGACGGTATTCAGTTACCAAATAAAAAAAAGATTTTGTGTACTTATGTAAATGTAAATTAAGTTTAAAAATATAACTAAAATTCATGACAACATATTGTCAACAAGATTTGACATTTACTGAAAACAGTAATATTCTCAGAGTAACAACTGTATATTTCTGTTATGATTTTCTGAGAGTGAGAACGAGATTCTTGGTTCTATTGATTTGGCATTTGTAGTTAACAGTGTCGTATAAAAAAAATTTACTATTTGAATATTTGAACTTACAGAAAACAAAATTAATAAATTCTTTCTATGTTACTATATTTTTTTATTCTTTGTATTTTTCTTATGTTTTTACTATTTAGAAGAATTTCAAATAAAAAAAAAATTATTATCATGACAAAATTCGTTTAAAATTTTATAATTTTTGTTATTCTTTTTAGCACTTACCTTTGTATATGAAAACTATAGTACTCTCTTTGTATATGAAAACTATAGTACTCTCATGGCTGAGTCTTTTTAGGGTGACCACATGCCGACTTGGCGCTAGTGTCGCAGAGTGGAGAGATGCATTTGTCCTTGAGTCAATGACTGAGAGGTGAATATTATTACTATTCCATAAGGAACTAGTGGAGTAAAGGAGATAAATAGTTTCCCTGTAAAAATAACAAAAAACAAAAACTCTCCCATCGTCTTTGGTGCCATACGAAATTCAAGCCAAGGACGTTTTTGTGATGTTTATATGAAATTTTTGTATGCGAACAAAAAAGAAATCCGAAAGGGATGCTTGCGTCGTGGCCGCGGCGCCGTAATCGTAGTCAGCGGCTTAGCTTTTTCAATCGATTTTTTTGTATTTACGAAGGAATATTTTTCTTGATAGGTAGTTTGTGCGAGGCGAGGAAGAAAAATGTGTGTATTATGAAGAGTAGGTAGCTATGTATATACATACATTTGACTTGAAGTTTTGTTATAAAATTCGGGTAGATTTTCTTTTAACTTTGGAATTGAATTCTTTGAAGTTATGAATTTGTGAATGGAATTTTAAAGATTTCGGAAATGTTTTACTTTTATTTTACTTAATATTTATAGCTTATTGAAGGTACGTTGCTTGGTATCTAGGTAAGGATTAATTTATTAACGTAGGTACCTAATAAAATTTCGGTTTGTAGGGAAATTGGAAGGTTCAATATTTGTTATTTTTTTAAAGGATTTTGTTATTTATTGTCCTTAATTCAAATAATTTTTTTTTTTGACTCTATGAAATCTCGAAATACTTGAATGTATGTATACATATCTATGCATGATTAAAAAAAAACAAGTTTTAGAGTCAAGTTCTTGATTTTTCATCCGAATAATAAAATGAAACATTTTTGGTTTATACTTTATACATTTATATATCTTTTTTAGACAACGTTTGGACGGCTTTTTTGGTTTCTCAAATACCTATCTCACGAACTAAATATGTTATTGACTTCAAATAAATATTTATTTTATTCACTGAAAAATTTTCAACGTAATGTTATTTTTTTAAGTAGAAAAACTAAAAAAAAATATTTGGGGCTCAAATATACAATGAATGGAAAATTGTATACCTAATACCTATTCAAAACTATTTTCTACTACATGAAATGATGTTTTTGATATATGGTGAAAGTTTGAAAAAAAATTAAATTGACAGTTCTTTTTACGAAAAATAAAAAAAGTACAAAAAAATCTAATAAGAATTGGTAAAAAAATGTTTTTTGGACCGTGTAACGATATTGTTGGAATTTAAGATTTTGTTATGTTATCATACTTTATGTTTATGTTGTTTATTTATGTAGGTATATCAAGTTGCTAGTTATTTATATGTTTATTTTTATCGAAAATACAATTTTCATTCATGTTTTGAATCTCAATACAACAGATATTGACTTCAAATTGATTTTTATTATACAAATACAACTGTTAAAATATGGAATAATTGTGACAAATATCGATTTGAAAGTTCTTTTACAAAAAATAGAAACCTAAAACCAAAATTAAGTTAAAAAATGCTAAAGTGTTTCTTGACTTGAATATGTCGAGAGTTTATTGTTTGCGTAATGCACATGTTAGAATATGGTAGGTACATTTTTGACATTTATCGTATTGACAGTTTTATTAAAAGTTTTATTAAAAGTATTAAAAATTGTTTTTCGACTCAAATATCTTCACAACAAGCAATGATATTGACTTCAAATGTATTTTATTTTCATCATAAATAATACAATTTTCAATAAATTATAAAATATTGAGAAAAATCATATTAACATTTTTTACAACAAAATAAAAACCACAAAAATTTATATGAAAAATTTTTATAAATGTCTCGAGAAATTTCTTAAGTCTGATTATAATTTTTTTATTATTAAAATTTGTATCAATCAACATCAAAAGTAAATCGATTAATATCTCTCTTTTTTCATTTTTAAAAACCTGACGATATACATAGAGTGATGTTAAAGTTTAATTCAGGCTAGAGTTATCAAAAATCTTATAACTTATTGCCGTTTAAAAACCTTGTTTGCAATATGTACCTATAGCTAAAGAGAAAATGGGATTTAATTCTATTTCCATTTTTTACTAGGTATGTATCTTAGGTTTATATCTTTTTAAAAATAGCTTGATAACCCAATTCAAAAACTTTTACTACAATTTCTTTATTCTTATCAATAAGGAAATGGGAAAAAATGTTTTATAACTGACTGTTAGGAAAAAAAATCCCTCAAATGAAATAAATTTATGAGTTTTGCAGAATATGTAAAAGGAATACATAGTAATAGTAGCTACATTTTTGACTTCAAGTCGATTGAAATGCAAACTTGTAAAAGTCGAAATTAGTAAAATACTTTTATAAAAATTACTGGATGCATAATCTAGCTACAATTGATGTCATAAAGTACATACATACATATTATGTACATATCTATTATTTGAAAAAAGAATTGAAACGATTTAACTAAAATTAATGAAAAATGATCTTAAGACTTTTTTAATTGGCAAACTTATCTACCTAGGTAAGTCACGGTGTCTGGCTTATTTTGCCCATCATTTTTAGGACATAAAAGTTTTGATAAGGTATTTAACTAGTTAAATGAAAGACATTAACACATCTACAGGTATACACACATAAGTAGGTATGTAAATTAAAAAAAATGCTTTACTTACCTACCTACCAAGTTTCTTTTCGAAGCTTCAATAGAATTAAAAATGCAAAATAAGATGATAAGTAAGAAAAACTAGTCTAAAAAGGAACATTTAAAGTTCTTATTTTAATAAGAAAAAAATATACATACCTACCGACCTATGCAGATACATTTAAAACAACATTTTTTATTTTTATTAAAAAGAGAACACAAAATATTTAAACCATTTCTATTTCTAAATATGAACATTATTTCCGTATACTTATCTACCAAATTCATAATTTACAACTAGCTGACCCGGCGAACTTCGTACCGCCCTATAATCAAGAAATATCTGTTACCTATTTATCTGAATAAAGGTAATTTCTTTATTAAGTACTTAAAGCTGACCCGACAGAGAATGTTTTTAACTGTGATTGTATATTAATTGGTATATACCTATATTGGCATAAAATTTTCTTGAATAACTTTTGTAGCGCCAAATGATGTCATTTGAAAGCAATTATTGTATTACTGGATATCAGTTAAAAAATGTCTAGAATCTGGCCCATTTTCGAAAACCAATGAACGTAATGGCTCTGGTGGCGGTACCAACGGCCTCAGTTTGACTTGACCGTTCGAGCAACACAATCCAGGGGTTTCATTTTTAAACTTTAATGCCTTGCAATATTGACAAACAACGTTCATTGGTCCAATAGCAACGATATGCAGTGTATTGTAGTCAATGCAGCTCTATAAGAGTTAAACGCAACACTTCTATTTTGTTAATGTCGGTTCCATCGATTCCGTTCAACTTCATTCCGCGTTTCACGTTGCTCATCAGTTTGATTTGCTCTTGTATTTCTTTTACTTGCAGCATTACGGGTTCTGTGACTTATGTTTGTACATCTAATTGCCGGCATTTTTAGCAACAAAAATTCAACTGAAAATAACAAAATACTATAGTACCTATTCTTTTGTAAAAGTATGAAAATGGTCTATCAAAACTTTGAAACACTATATTAATTTGACTAACCTTGTTGAACAAACACTTCACAAATGAACACACACTACAAATTATCCTATGGAAACCAATGTGAAAAGTACACTAAGAAATGGTAAATGAATTATATAAGTATTTTGTTATTATAACTCCGACCACAGACCAACTCCGACCGTTATATTTGCAAAGAGCATTTAAACTACAATTCTTTGTTTTTAATGGCAACTACGTGAATATTACTGCCATAACACATTATTTTATTAAAAAAGTAAAATCTTCTTGTTTCCTGTGCAACTTTCGTAATTTTTTCTTACATAAGAGACTTCTCCTAATAATAACAAATACAACAAAAAAAGAATTGGTAAAATCGGTCCAGCAGTTCACGCGTGATGCCGTGACCAAGGGAAAACGGGATTCATTTTTATATATATAGATATGCTAACACCAAAAATTTAAAAAGTGGAAATAATTGAAATAAAATACGGTATTTCGTTCACTACAAAATAAATTTAATTAATTTTATAGCGTCAACAACACGTGGTAATTATGCTGTTAAAATGTAGATATATGACATTCGTAGATTTATCATAGCAGCGCCATCTATTGATTACTTACTCAACCCAGTCGAAAGGTATCGACATCTGTTAGAATCATTTGGAGTTAACAGATAATTGTGACTGTCAAATAATAACAGACAAATAATTAGCAATAAATTAAAATTGCGGCTATAATTTGAGATTTAAACTATACTATCTCTCAAGTTGGATCGAACTGTACATGGTGTGCGAATTTTATTATAATCGGTTAAGTGGTTTAGGAGTCCATTGAGGACAAACATTGTGACACGAGATTTATATATATTAAGATAAGGTAGTCTTTTAAAGATGAATAAGAACCTACATATTGTTTTGCATAGGATAACCATTCACATAATATTTAGCTTTATTTTGGATTTTCAAAAATTTAAAACTCTTGCAAACCTGTTTCATATTCCTTAACGCTCAGCTTTAAAACATTATAATAATTATATTTCCATACCTACCTATCTAAATTACATCCATCTGATCATCAACAACACAAAATTCATCAAAGATCAAACCATACAGGAATACGAATGCCTACCCAAAATTGTTTCTTTCACCTGCTTTGTGTGTCGTCTGGTAAAGACGACTACCGTAAAGCTTACTCGACCAAAAAAATGTAAACAAACCAAAGTCTCCCAAAACAGCAAAATGTCCGTTTTTTTAGTCTTTCTAACTCTCACAAAAATTGTATAGTCTTTCCTTTTCTCACTTCGATTTGAATTATCGTCAGTTGCATGTCTCCCATCTGTAAATAATGTCTCCACTCGACGTTTAACGAAAAAAAAATAGATGCCGCACCATTCGACCTCAGCCATGAGAGTACTATAGTTTTCATATACAAAGATGGCACAGATTCAAAACCCTTTATAGTGTGCCCAAGCGAGGATACACGTCCCCTTCAGATACCCCGTAATTTTGGGTGCTTGCAGTATATAATAGCTGTCATTATAGAAAATTTTATTTTGATAGAGAAAGTTAAATTTGTTATATTCGGTATAAAAATGAAGATTGGAGAATTTTTTTTCAGAAAAGAAAATACTTATTTTAACACTAAATTTGTCTGTAAGTTCAATTTAACTTTTTCAATGATCAAATCGTTTTCTATGAACAGCTGATGCTTGATTTTATGATTTGGAACAAAATCGTTCCAACGAAAGCATTCCATTTTCTTTGTATTCCCAACTGTCAGTATTTCTCTCAATGATCAACTCTAACCTCAAATACTTCGAAATAATTTGTTTATTTTTTGTTTTCTTTTGAATTGTGCAGTTGTACGTCGTGTTTTAAAGAAAATTATATAAATCTATTGTTTACACGGTTGTTAAGTTTCCAAGTAGTAAAGCTATTAGTATAAAGAACAGAGTTTTTTAATTTAATGAAAGATATTTTCAATGACAATGAAGTATGTAAAAAAAACTACTACTATATCAATTTTTAATTTTAATTTTTAATAAAAAATGAGACAACGACTGTTTTAAATTGATTGACATTGATGGGACAAAACTCCCAAATTTTATAAGACATACATGGTTGTCTATTGTTTCGTCTTTTCGATTTCAAAAATTGTTGTTTCGTTTTTTGTACGTCCCACATAAGTGCCAAAAAATAAAGTTGGGACTAATGTCCCTTTCAACCAGATTTACTACGTCGTTGGTCATTTTCTTTTTCATTAAAATATGTAAATACTTACTTACTTAAATCCTCAGACCTATAAAACATAGGGCTCCACCTACTCGTACGAGCCATCATCGGATGCTCGATGATTCCTCCTCGACTGTTCTCCTCCACGTGCTTCTCGGTCTACCAACTCTTCTTTTCTCTTGTGTGAGTGGATTTCACTGCATTACCTGTTTGACGCGAGTGTCCAATATACTGCCACTTGCACTTTCGTATAAAAGTGGCAATGAGTTAATGACCGATTAGGGGAGATGGGGGCACATTTGAACACGGGGTACCTTTGAACATTGTCTATAAAATTTTATTTCAACAAGGTTTTAGATCGTAGATCAAAGTTTTATGTTTTCAATATTGTTTTTTCAATAGTAAAATGTTTTGAATTAAGTCATAGGTAAATAGTTAAAAAAATAACAAGACTTGGAAGCAAACAGTGTTCAAAAGTGCCCCCCTCTCCCCTTCACCAGAAAACCCGTAAGGTCTCTCATAGTCACCTATTAACTAAGCTTTGCAGTTTATTGTTGTGATCTTATGAAAGACCAAGCATACATATCGCCTGTGTAGTCAAGATACTTAAGGTTAGTTGTCAGAGTCCATCTTTTTCGTTCCACCTCATGTCAATAGTCAAGGCTGTTCACAGTAACATCACTAAACATATCTTTTTTTAGGGCTAGTTTTTGACTGGTGAGTTAACTCTGAGGTTAGTTAATCCTGATCCCGGAGTTAACTCTTGAATCAGTTTATAAGTTGATTTGGCACCACTGAAATGTAATTTGTCATATATATGTATATACCGGTATCTTGCTCTGTTGCTCATTGTATTTTTTTGTTTTCAGAATTATTTGTTGTGATTGTCTGTTTGTTGCAAAAAAAAATATTCAAAATTTAAAATAAAAAAAAATCCAAGCCGTCGGGAAAACATTCCTCCATTACAGATTGATGACAATAAGTATTGAAGTCACAAATTTTTGGGAAAATATTAATTTGTGCTCCAAATGATTTGTCTGTAGTTTAGCCCATGTACATATGGTTTTGTTTGGTTTAAGCATTATTATCCTTTAACATTCCGCACAACGTTACAGATAGTAACAACAACTATTTTGTTTTCAAATAACTATTAGACTTACGTTTTCTTTTTAAAGACAATTAATGACATTTTGTGTTGCCCGTTTCTTAGATCTGAAAAATAATAATGTGGCTGCAAACTGGAAAAACATTATATGCACCTTATTTGTTGACATAAAAGTTTGTAATAGAATCAGCCATAATATCGCTAGGATAAGCTATACGAAGTACCTATACAAGAGTATCTAGAAATTATGAAAAAAATTTATAGAAAACAGAAAAAGCAATAATAATATTTTTCAATACTTTGAATTTCTCCATTAAATTGGGCGGGACGAATGGCGTGTGACAATATGCAGGCCTTTTACTTTGGACGTCAAACTCTTCTGCCAAACTTTGTACTTTCGTGTAAGACTTGACATTTGGACCCATCACAAGTCGCTTTTATAATACCAATAAGTTTATCCGGTAAACGGTTAACGCCTGCTTCGCGAAGTAAGCCAGATAAACTCTCTGAAAATAAAATAATTGAAGTATTTATGAGAGTATTTCTCTTTTTTTATGAGAGTATTTCTCTTTGATAGTTTTGTATAATGTCTAATCGTCTTTTGAGAAGGGAGTATTGAACCCATTTGTTTGGTCAAACCGAATAAGCAGCTGTTGGCTAAAGTACATAGATCTCCTTTAATGTTTCTGATCTTTTTAGTCTTCATAAAATGTAATACTAAAAAATAATCCCTTTAACCCTAATACGATGTAAAGATCAACGGTATTGAATGCTTTTGAACTGTTTATAACCTAATTTTTAATGAACATTACTTAAAATATCGTTATTTATCTTTAATTGTATGTACGGCTAGAGAATTTGGTAGATGTAGAATGCAATCCAAGCTTACCGAAATAATGTATTTTTGAAAAATTAAAAATGCATGGTAACACTGCCCCACAAATACATACTTAGATGTACATATGTACATATATGTATGTACATATAAAAGTGGATTACAGAAAAGTTCCTAACTACCTAAGTATATTTTCTATTCATATATGTACATTGTACATACATATCTATTTACTATATTTACTTCTGCTCTGCTATACATAAAAAACTATTGAAGTTGTTTTTAGGTTTTCCATTTGCCTTTTCTTCTTTGCTGGTGAATGATACCTATGTATATATGATTTGAATTAACATGTGTGCATACTGCCGATGCTGGCACTACCTCTAGGTATATATGTACATTTGTATGTGTGCATGTACAGTACATATATATGTAAATATCTATGCAAAAATATTGCTGCATCCTTCCTTGTATTCCTGTTTTTTTTTATGTAAGGAAACAATTTTCTCGAACGTAATAGCTTGTGTTATGCTCTATTTTTAAGTTTCATTTTTCATCACCAAATTAATTAGCGTTTTTTCTTCTTTAACTGTGTGTTTCTAGTTAACGGATACAGCTGAAATAGGATTACCTACATAGATTATCTCTAGATACTGACTTTCCGCAATCGACTGAATGAATATTAAAAATTGATGACATTCGATTATTCTCTTTTTACTTTATATTTTTGTAAATGGTTTTAATTTTAATTGATTTGCAACTAAGCCTAGACTGTGATATACCTACTATATTAGTATATTTCACTGTGAACAAGAATTGTGATATAAAAAAAAAAAACAATGTAGCCAATAAAACCCCCTCTAAATTTTACTACATAAATTTCCGTTTATTATTTTCTATACATTTATTTGTTAATTTACATTTTAATTTTCTTAAACTGTGATAAAAAACAAAAACGATGTACTTATTTGTCTGTTATTTAGTTATCTTTATATTAGAAATATTTATTTTGTCACATGATCGATTTCATTTTGTATGCATTTATTTGTTTTACTCTTATTTATTTAGTTTTTAATGTTCATTATTTATATTTAGTTATATTTTTATATATTCATTAATTTATTTATTAATTAAATTATTTGTTTATTTATATATTTACTTATTTAGTTATTGATATATGTACATACATTACATTCTGTGATATATAAATATATACATACATAATACACAGTACCACTTCTCTCTCCTCAAAAATTAATTAATTAAATGAAGGGTTTTCATGAAGCTTTAAAACTAATTTGAATCTATGATAATATAATTGTATAAATGTTATACATTTTTCAGTAGTAATGTAGAAAATACCTTTACAGAGTAATAATTGTGCAATATAGTTATATGAAAAAAATATTTTATAAATTCATCTATGTAGAGTAAAAATTCTTTTACAAAAATACTACAGGTCTAAAATTGATGGAAGAAGTAAGTATGAGATTTAGAAACTCTTCCATAAAGCCCAGTACTAAAATCAAGCTAAATTTCAGCTCTCATTTTTAACACGCTTGTAATATGGATGTATGTATGTATATTTATATAACCGACTCCTTTAGACTCAATTTTGAAGTGCTTTAAACCAACTGATAGAATTTAAACTTTATACACATCATATCAAAAAAATACAATAATTCCAACGGTTTATCTCATTATCCTTATCAGGATCAACAGGATTAAATACGAGTATTTTCCTCCCATAGCTTCTGCTTTTCAGTTGGAGCGTGTGCTCCAGCTTATTAACAAACTACTACAATTTAAAATTGTGCTGTAGTGCGTGGGTTCAAATCCTTTCTATACTTATGTGAATATTTTTTTCTTTTAAATAAAATTAAAAGAAAAAAAATGTTTGACAACAAATCGGACTAAAAAGTGAAAAATAAATACAGTTAAAAAAAATAACAAAAAACATGCACAGCACATCAAAATAAAAAAATGGAAAATAAAAAGAGGCTGGGTGCGACCTACAGTAATAACTTTCCCTTATACTTTGAAAACCTTGCAACTATTGAAGTTTTTGTGTTACAATAAATCGCCAATGAAAGGAATGGTTTCAAGTGCTCCCTTGTCGTCTTCAGGGCCGTCTCCAACCAAACTTGCGCCCTGTGCAAGATTTGTAAACACCGCCCTTTATATTTTCACACATGCATACATATCTACACTATAGTCCACATGTATAAGACTCTTCCACATTACCCAGTAGGAAGTAGATTTTCAATGCTTTTTTTATCCCCGGTAGGCCTATTCCTCAGTAACAAACAAATATGTGTGCATATGTATATGCAAGCAAACACAAATAATTTAAAAATAAAATAAAAATATCCATATACAAAAACAAGTTTAATAACTAAGACATTTAGAATAGGTGATGTTATTTTAACACAAATAATATTGTAACACCGTAGTCATCGAATCAATTGATAATGCGGTCAGTTGGGCCTGTCAAAACAACAGAACATTCTCAAAATTCAGTTTTCTAAAATCTCAGGTAAAGTGCACTGAAAAATGTTTTGCACATAAATAAACAATATCAAATAACGATTATTTTGTAAAGCTAGTTTAAATAGTAGTATGTGTCATTTATGTACATACATACATTACATACATATGTATGTATATAAATTTATAATAATAATTGACTTATTGTTATCACCCTCACCTGGAAAGCCCCGGGAATTGATAAAATACAAAACTTTTGGTATAAGAGGTTCACATCAACCCACCAAAAATTAGTCCACTTCATTAACATCAATATTGAGAACCCTAGAGCGTTTCCCGATTTCCTAACTAAAGGAGTAACATATCTTCTACCAAAGTCAGGATGTTTCAATCAAAACCCAACTAAAGGAAGACTGATTACATGCCTCCTAACCATGTACAAGATAATAACAGCATGCATCAATAACTCTATTTATAAACACCTTACAGAGCAGGGCCCTATTTCATAAACATTGACAAGTGCGACAGGTGACAGGTGACAATTTGTAAATGACAAGCCTGACAATTGTCAAAATTTTGTCTCATAAAAAAATTGACAATTTTGTAAAATTGTCGGGGAATTTGCGACAGTTGTCAAGATTTCGGATCATAAAAGAATTGTCATGACAAAGAATTGTCAGGGATTTTTTGAAAATTGTCACAAATTCCCTGACAAATTTGTAGTGACAATTTTTTTATGAAACAGAAGAAATAATATAAATTACAATTTTGTCAGTATGTTGACAATCGTGACAGGCAATTGAGGTTCGGTAGTAAAGTAACAATTTTTTTCGATACCTATAATGTTTTCAAGTGAAAGTGATGATGAACGCGAAGTATGCCACCCTCGAATTTTTAAACAAAGAATAAACAATGATTTCGCATCTTTAAATGATTATCAATTTAAGGAAAAATTTCACGTCTGCAAAACAACAGCAAAATATATTTTGTTAAAAATCGGTCGGCACCTCCAGCATCCCACTTAAAGAAACCATGTCGAAAATACTTCCAATCTTTTTAGAATCCATTGCTTTGAGGGATTTAACTAGGTCTGCAACTTTCTTCCATTTATTAACTTTCTCTTCAAATAAAATGTTTTTATTTTCGAGTAAAATTTTAAGAACACTTATTTTTAGAGTATTATTCATTGTAATTTGAACTGCAATCGACTTGACTATTCAGAAATTAAATGAAAGAGAAAAACAGTTATTTCACACATACATAGGTTCATACACATGTATTTATTTACATACATGCATACATAATTTGTACATGAATAAATAATACTGTAGATCAATTCAGTCTCTTGCGTACGTTACAAAAAGATTCTCAAAATATGAAAGTGACAAATTTGACATCGTCATTACAAAATTGTCATATTTTGACAATGACAAAATTGTCACGACAAAATTGTCATAATCTGACAATAACAAAATTGTCACGACAAAATTGTCGTTGTATTTAACTGACAATTATGTCACCTGTCAATACGTTATGCAATGAAAACTTGTCACATATGTAAGTGTGACAAATTTGTAGGATTGTAACCTGTCAATTTTTATGAAATAGGGCCCAGGACGTCACTTCGTCGTAACGGAAGAACAAAAAGGATGCATTGGAGGGGCCATAGGCTGCAAGGAACAACTGACCATTGATCAAATCATTCTCTTGACAAGCGTCGAAACCTACTCTAGATCTATACGTTTGATATATTGATAACCAGAAAACTTTAGACAACATCCCACATTCAGGTCCCATCGATCAACAAAATCAATGCTATTGCAATAGATTTTCTTAAAGAAGTAATAAGAAATTTTAAAACAACAACAAACAATAGTTTGAAAAAAACTAAAAAACACGCTTTTAAAACCCATCATACTAAAAAAGAGGAAAATAATTTTTAATATAAGCTGAAAACAATAATGAACTAAAAATACAAGTGTTATTGTGAAAAAGCGTTGGGCCATATTTTTTTTTCATATATCGAGCGCCCCACGCTTATTCACAATAACACTTGTATTTTTAGTTCATTATTGTTTTCAGCTTATATTAAAAATTATTTTCCGCTTTTTTAGTATGATGGGTTTTAAAAGCGTGTTTTTTAGTTTTTTTCAAACTATATTTTTTGTCATGAATTTCATGGCATCGCCATATGTGGCCAGAGGAATTTTGTTCTAGTTTGTTGCTCTCTCTACACTCTTTTTGAACAAGAATAGAGTCGAAGAAAAAAAATGAGTATCTTTATAAGATCAATAACACGCTAAAGTGGGAAAAGTAAAGAAAAAACAACAATAGCCGCGTTTTTTTGGTAATCTATCCCTAACATAGTATTCGAGTACCAATAAAACGCCATATTCACTTTTATATTCACTTTTAATTTTTCTTCTTAAAGTTGGTGTCCCTACATTATTGTCAAATCATTGATGTCAAAATTTCAAAATCTTCTGTCACACACAAAATATAAAAGGCAAATGTGCACTTGAAAATAGAAAAAAATTGAATGCATATTGCAAACAAAAGTTGTAAATATACCAACTGACTTGTTAAAGAAATTTCTGGCTAAACTCTTTACATTTTAGTTAAAAATCCAATTTGAATTTTAAATCAAAATAAACAACAGCTGTTCTACACGGGGCGCGTTCGAAGAATGTACAATAGTGTAAATTATTGGGTCGAGTTGGAAAATGCATGAAAACGGTTGTTGAGTTGAAGTTTGCATTTAAATGCACACCGAGTTGGTTTTGAATGTGTTTTACTTATATTTGTAGTAAAACTTTGAAAATATATTGATTTTCTTGTTATATTTATCACCCACAGATTAAAGTTCACCATTTTATCAACTCCCTGTTCAATTCTATTGGTTTATATAGAAGAACGAAAAATATGGAACTAAGTTTCTGGCAACTTTAAAGACCAGTTGAATAATCGTAGTTCACTATTTTCCTTAAATTATTATAGAATTTATTACACAGACCATTTATTTGGATAGTAAATATTCTTTTATTCTTTTTATTCAATAAATAAAATATTAAAAGACAAAATTCAACATGAAATTATAAAGAAATAATTAATAAAAATTATAAGAAGTTACTTCAAGTTGCCTGTAGAGTCAAAATTACCATTTTCTTCTACTCAATACCGTATATGTATATATAACTTTGGGTGTTTTATAAATACATGCATTGTATACATGCGATCAATTGCAATCATATTAAAGTCAAAAAAATATGTTTGCTTGTCACTTTTTATAGTTTCACATTTGCTCAACAAATATTTGAGTTTTGCTTTTAAGAAAATCGGACATTTAACATGTGTATTTAAAAAAGGTACCTATGCATTCGTCAGACTTTAACAACCATGCATTTATGGAAGCAACCTTTGTCAGCTTTTTAATGAGAACAAGCATATTTCAATAAATTTTCCACAATATGTGATGGTAAAATACACTAATCCTAAAGAAAATTATTTTATCTCTTATGAATTGTTCCTAACAGTTTTAAAAATTTTGTAAAGTATTGATTTTAATAATTTGTTTAACGAAATAATTGCATTTTGATAATTTCAACCCAAATAAATGTTTGGTTTGAAATTTGTGGATCGCTTGTACTTTTCAATGCAGGCGAAGTGTATTTGTTTCCGAACACACCCTCATGTTGCCAACATTTGCATATTTTTTGCACTTCTTGACTGCCCCTACATTTAACTAGATGAAACTCTATCTTCACTAAATTACTATGGATAAACACTAGCTTATTTTTGTTGACTTTTGAGGTGTTGTTGTTTTATATGTAAAATTTTACTAGCTAGTATTTTCAATTCTGATCTCATTTGCATTGCAATTGTTTTTGCCAAAGAACAATAAATCCCCTCTCTATTGCCACAAAAAACATCAAGGGTTAAAGGGTTAATATTTTTTTTTCGAAAAAGTCCATCCGTCACTCCTGAGGTAATTAATTAAGCTATTCAATAAAATAAAGAAAAACAAATATAGTTCAAAAGGCTAAATAAAGAATGAGGGATATTTAAAAGTCCTAAAAAAAACGTGTTCTGCGTTTTTTTTAGGTTTTTTAATTTTTTTAAACTTAAAAAGTAAATTATTGAAAAAAAAATCTACTCGTAATAAAAAAATTTGAGACTGGCTTTACAACACTTTTTGTTTCGATGAAATATGTTGTAGATTAAAGAAGTTATACCTGTTAACACGCCAAACCCATTGATAATTGCATAAGATTGGACTAATTTTTTGCGAATAAAAAAAATTAAATAAATTAAAGTCAATCCGTTACTCCCTTAATTAACTTAATTTCTTTTAAAAACACCAAAAAAATTAAATAAAAATCTTAGTTATACCAAAAATAAATGGTGCATTTTAAACGACTATGAAAAACACGACAAAATTGTAGTTTGTTTCACTCTCAGAATTACTATATTATATATTGAAAAATTATAATGATGCAGTGTAGTAGCCCTGTATATTTTTAATGCATTCATTTTTATTTTAATCAATTAGCATTCTAAATGTAAAAGTTATCGCTTTATTTGTAACATTCCAGCTCTTTTTTTTGGCTGACCACCCAGCCTTAACATTGGCAAAAGTAGAATTTGTGCCAAATTTCAGCTTCCTAGCTTCCTAGTTGATTTATTGCCAACTTTTCGTAGTTTTGCCCCACTGTGAGTCGCCTTCCAGACTTTATTAATGATGATGACAAATATGTCGTGGCGACTGAAAGAGTAAAAAAACATTTTATTTTATTTTTGTGAATTATGGAATGTCGCAGATCAAATGTGAAAACACTGCATCTCGGAGGGCCGATGAAAACGTAGTATAAGTTCTATGATAAAGCGATTAGGAATCGAATACTGATGGTTTCTGGTAATACTCTGTTTTGACAAATCATCGATCAATTTTGGATCACGAAAATTGACCACATATAAAGATCTTGTAGTGTACACGAAAAGTGAAGATCAAGATCTTCATATGATCTTTATCTTCATACATAATAAAACGCGACTATTGTTATTCTAATTAACACTGTTTTTTTCCTTTAAGATTATTGCAAGTGAATCAATTGATTATAAGCTAACCAGTACATATTGAAAACTGTTGCTGATGGTGACAAACATTTAAAGGGTGTAAATAAGAACATTTAGACCTTTTTGCACCCATCGTCGGTTTATTGCAAAAAGTCACTATAAGTACCTACACTTTTTGTCGATTTTAATCTAAATATGCAGAATCGTCAATTTTGACCATGGCTATCGATTAAATAACTCATCAAAAGCATCAGAATAACAAAAATCCTTCTAAATGTAAAAAAAAGATTGCATTTAGTACAGGATGTAGTGTAATTTCAAAACTTCAAACTCTATTTTCTCGAAATCAACAAAATGTTACTTAATGACTTTTTGGAATAAACCGACGCCATTTTTTGTTAAAAACAAAATTTTACCAAAAATTATCTAATAAAAAAATGCAAATGCAAAGTGTACTTGTTTTATTTTTCAAAATGCAACCATATACCTTACAAAGATCGATTTAATGTATATTTATTCATTGGAAACAGAAAAACTAAACCAAAAATAATGAACTTTAGAATATTAAAACCATTTTCTTCATTTATGCGTCTTGTTCTTTTGTCGTTTTTATAAGCTAAAACTTGAACTGTACAATAAATCACAGATAAAAAATAATTTATAAAAAAAGTAAAACGAAAACATGAACTTAAGAGTAAATTGTAATAGAAACATGATCAATACATTTCTATAAAAATTAAAAAAAAATATATGATTAGGTATAATATCTCACAAGACAACATTTTTGTTTTCAAATTTAACGAAAATAATCAAATTCTTTATATAAACAAAACATAAAATTGAAAAAGTTAAGTAGAAACAATTTTAAACAAACTACCAAGGTCTCCACATGTTGTCAGATCCATCTTCAGGTTCTTTTTTAAGATAAACGTTGCTGTCAGTATGGTCTTGTTTTTCTTTTTTTAATTTTTTCATCGAAGTTTCCTCGGGACTACTCGTGTAAGCAAATGGGTATAAGCGTTTGGAAGAAAACGGTACCTCACTACTCGATGTCACGTGTGACTGCTGCAGTACACCCATAACGCGAGGAATAGCCTTATTGGATTCAGAGCTAGATGGAGTGGTGAAGCCTCCCGAAAAACTGCTGCCACTTCCATCTAATGGCGGTGTAATGGAACGTGATGCAAAATCTGAACTAGTGTGTATAATCGAATCTTCTTCGTGACTAGAAATCGATGAGATTGGACTTAGAGGAGGACTAGTTGTGGTTGCTGATGGTTGAGCAGAGACATTGATGTCATAATTGTTTGATTTTGGAAACAAAGTCTTACTAACTGGCTTACTAAATGCGCTCACTCTTGGAAAATTGGTCATAAAATCAACATTTGTTTGTGGTATATTTGGTGGTGGACAAAACGATGAGGGATCATTGTCATTTCGTGATTTGATATTTGAATTTTTTGGCATTATAAGAGCGAATTCGCCAGATGGCAGTACAGATGGGATGAGATTAACACCAGATAACTGAGCACGTCCGTTGTTATTGCTTTTGTCATGACAGGCAGCAAAAGGTATTTGTGTTGGAATAACTACCGGATTAACAAAGTCCTGCGCCGATTGTGAGCGAAGACTGTTTGAAAAATTAGTAAATGATCCAATTTGTTCTAGGCTATTAGCACAATTGTTTAAATAGTTTGACAATCGATGGCGTGTACCAGAATCAACTCCATCCAACTGGCTGATGTAACGATTAACCTCATCGGCACATTCAACAAATCCAGTCTTAAATTTATGAATAACAGTGGGATCAGTTTGAATCGCCATAGAAAGCTGACGCCTTTGCATCGATTGTAAGTGCTTGACTGTCATCTCAAGTATATCGGCCTTTTCTAGTTTGGTGTGACGTGCAGGCTAAAATAAAAAAGTCGAAATAAAATATCTTTCTCCATATAAATATTTATCTACATATAAAATATAATAAATGTTTACACATACATACATACATATTTATGGGGTTAAGTACACAAAACTATAATAATCACAACCGTTACGTTTTAAATTGTATTTTACAGATAAGAATTGTATCAATTAATAAGTCTAGAAAAGATTAAACAAGAAGGGAACGATAGCATCTACCTGATGAAACAATATTAAGAAGATATATTGTAATTGCTCAAAAAAAAATATATATAAAAATTGACCAAACGTCGATTCGTACGTGAGACGGTCAAAGTTGCAAATGATAAAAATGAATGCATTGTAGTTCTTGGTTTCGACATAAGTGACATATTAACTTGTCAAAACTACAAAAAAGTCTATCATATGCAACAGTTAAATATAATCACTCAAGAATTATGTTTTGTTTCCTAATTTAGGTTTACAACATATAATGATGATAACGTTTTTTTCATAAAAGCTTTTTGAGATATCCAAAAAAATATTCAATATTTTTGTTTTGTAATTTATGTTTAGGTTTCATGCAATTGACTGTATACAGTTACAACTGAACGACAATTTTTTATAGCTGCAATCCGGACATTTTTTTTTTCCTCTATCTTTCTGTCTATCTTCCTCTTTTCTTTTATTCTATATTTTCATTTTTTCATTTTTCATTATAATCAATATTTAGATACTTAAAAATCATCATGACATAGATAATTATACTTAAGATTTTTCTTCCTTGTCCAAACTTTCAGCTTTCTCAGATCTAGGTATTTTACTTGACACTTAACTAAATTTTACAAAGCACTATAACTAAACTATGTATATACAATATATATACGTAATTAAAGAAGCTATTCAAATTTTAGGATTAAAAAAAAAAAAACATCTTTCTCGTGATTTCCGTGACTCTTACTTCCTCAAACTTCTTTATATTTAATATTTATGTTTCGTTTGTAAGACCAGTAGTTGAATATAGCTGCTTAATACTTTTCATATAAATAGAATATATATAGAGAACGTTCATGCGTTTTTTACTGCGTCTTCTTCCGTGGTCCCAAGGCTCCTCACTTTTTCCATATACTCATACATTCATTCTAATAAATCTTTCCTCACTGTTGAAACACCGAAAATGGGTCAATAAACTCGTTATCAGTTTTATGTCGCTTAAGACAGTTGCCCTTATATTCAGTAGAACAATCTATGGTGTAAATATAGTCCTTTAAATCAATTGATACCTGTCTTCAATAATATTATTATAATTTAATTACCTCTTTGAATGACAATTTTGAAAGTAAAAAATTAAAGAAAACACTTTCAACGTAGAAGGTATTGTAGTTAGTATATGTATTATGTATCTATCGTATCGTAGGTAATATTAAGTTTGCATTAAAATTGTATTTAAATAATTATATGTACCTAAGTACTAATGTCAGGATAACTAATAGTAGCGAATAAAATAAATAATAAAGGATTTCATCTAATCTATTTTCGGTACACCAAACAGTATGCATTGTTGTGATTATTGTTGTAAAAATAACAATAATATTTTTGCAAATCACTACTATAAGCGGAATTACTTATGCATACAGGTACCTAATTACCTGTTGAGTCATTAACATATCCATACCTAATGCATTACACATACCTAAATAAAACAAATCAGGGAAACAAACTCTAACTTCGAAGGCCATATCATTTATTTTATTAACCTCTAGATATTTTTAACGTTCAAAATATGTATACACTTATGTAACTGCTAATAATTAGAAAGGTACCTACCTACCTATAAAAGATTTAAAAATTAAATATGACCTTGGGTATTTTAAGCAACTACATATAGGTACACTATTATCGACACATCTCAAGGATTTCTATACGGTACCTACCTATTTCATCAACTAAAACGGAACTGACTAAAAATTCCCACAGTTCCCACGCGGGTTTTTCACACGATAAAATTTACCTAACTAGGTCCTTTTAGCAAACAAAGGAATTCCATCATCGTCCGTTTATTTTAATGTAAACCTAATCAAAGCATGGGAACAAACCGTGAACCATCATCATCGAGTCAAGTGCATGAAATCGAAAACAAAAGAATACAAAAATTTTAAAGCAATGCAAAAAAATAAGTGAAGACGAAAAAGGTTCTCATCGGAAGTAAAAAACGAAAACAGAAAACGTTTACAAAAACAAAAAAATAAACAAAGAATAATTTTCTTTTTCTCTGTGTAACTGTTCTCTTTCATCTTAATACAGTTGAACCTCTCTAAGTATACCTATGCTTTGAGTAAATTAAAAATTAAACCCAGGTGTTGTGTTTATTTTTTTAGTCCAAAAAACAAATCAATCTTTATTCCATTAAAACGAGTGAATTTAAAAAAAAAAAAATCTATTACTCTACAGTTGAGTTTATTTTGGCTAGCTTTGTAATTTAACTCCTTTGTAGAGAACCGTTACTGTATTTAGCTGAATTGTGTTCAATGAAAAATACTGACTGGTTAATGGTGATATTGGTGATCATATTTCCCTGATTCTTCTTTGCATTTTAACTTGTCTGAATTTCACTTAGTCTTAGAGTTGAGAAGGTAAGGCGCTGGTGTTGCACCGACAAAAACGAAAACAGCAACTGTCAACAGCAAAAACGAAACCTACCTGACGAGACCAGATCGTGTTCGTGGTATTATGGAAGGCGCTTCGAAAGGTCGTGCGAAATGTTAGTGAACCTTTATCTAGTGTGATTTAGAACTTATTGATTCAAGGTTCTCAAAAAACTTCATTGTCCTTTTCGTTTTTTTTTTTTTTTTTTGATATACAAATTATGAGAATTTTTGATGCAGGAAGATCTAGAGATTTAGAATTCTAGACTATTAATAAAGTACCTATGTACATATACATTATACACTTGTTTGTGTGGAGCTGTTTCTTGACTTAACCAAACTACCTGTTCACGGCATTTCCCTCGCCTCCTTGGATCAATATTTATTTTATTAATGTAGGTAGATACTAAATACAACACAGAGAAGGCCTTTAGCTAATTCTTAATTTAAGGTTAAGTTTACACGTACCCTTACGTTGAGGATCTCGTAATCAGAAGCAATATCTCAAAATACATTACTTGTAATCCTGTTTATAGAAAGTCAAACATTTCATTTAAGGCAATTATATAAACAAGAAAGCAATTATCGCCAAGTGTAAAAAAATAATGAATCGAAAAATTTGCTGAAAGCTTTCATATTTTCTGTATTTTTCACCTTCACCACATTTTTATTTTATTTATATGTATATTTTATTTAACTTCTTTCAAAGCAAGTCGAAACGATAAAAACAATATTATTTTTATCGTTTCGACTTGCTTTGAAAGAAGTTAAATAAAATATGCATATAAATAAAATAAAAATGTGGTGAAGGTGAAATTATTTTTCACTTAAACGGGGTTCGTTTAAGTGAAAGAAAGACTGACATTTTGCCGTATGTATATGTATTAACATTATTTTATTTTTATAAAAGATTAATACAGTGATAAATTTAAACTAATTTTACTTACGTCTTTCTTCATTGCTTCCAAAATTAAAGATTTAAGTTCATTCAGGCAATGATTGATTCTTGCACGTCTTCGTTTCTCCATTATAGGTTTATTGCTCTGGAAAAAAAAATCTATTAAAGACCTTACAAAAAATGCACAGATGATGCACTGTGCAGCACATTTGTATGTAAATCTGAAACTCTAACTAGTTTTTAACACTTTTTTACCAAAACAAATCTATTAAGAATGTGACCCTGATAGATAGAAGTTGGGCAACAAATAGGAAATAAGAAGTAATTTTTCAAAAACTGTTCGGAAAATGAACATAATAAATTAATATAAAGCAACTAAAAATGTGTAGGTACTTTATTTTTAGTTTTGTTCTCTATTTTTTGGAAAAGAAAAAACTAGATAGGTAGGTACCTAACCTACCATAGGTATACCAAAAACTGTTTTCATTTCAAATTAAGATTATTGAATTCGTATGTTTCGTAATTCCTTAAATCTGCTTGCTTTTTAACACACTCAGATTCACTTGTATGTATGTATGTACGTATAATTTGGACTGCATTTTCTTTTTTTAGTGTGATTGTTATACCTATATTAGTTTTTTTGTGACGGTGTATTTTGAACTGAGTTCTTTAAGATGTGGTCTTCTAAATTTTTTTTTTAGAAGTGATAGCAGACAAGCAGCTCTAGGACCACCTCTTAAGGAACTCAGTTCAAAATACAACGTCACAACGCTTTAGCATGTAGAAGAGGAAGTAGTCGTCTTTAGACTTGTTAACTTCCTATAGAGAGTTATTGTAATCGGTCCGATTTGTCAAATTGAAATTTTTGACAAATGTAGACGTTTTATGGTTCATAGAATCTAAATTCGTCATTTGTAGAGATATATCTGCGTGTGTGTACGTACGTTCGTACGTTCGAGACCCTTTTTTTGTTAACGGTATCTCGAGAATGAATAAAGATATCAACACGAATTAAATTTTGTTCAATAGGTTATAACTTCATAAAATGCAGAAATGACTTTTACAGAAATTTGTCGAACGGTTTTTTCATAATAAAGTTTAAAGTTTAAAAAAAAAAAGAAAAATTTTAGTTTGTCGCAAATATCTCAGGAACGAATAATGCTCTTGACATCAAATAAATTTTATTGTGTAGATTGCAATATGACACAGGCTTGGTATAAATTTGAAAATAGTTTAACATACTCTTATTTTTTTTTTTAAGTAAAAACTAAAAAAAAAAAAATTTGGCGCGGAAATATACAATGAAGGAAAAACAATTCAAATCAATTTTGTACTGTGTCAAATGTGATCTTGACATCAGGTAAAATTAAAAAAAAAAATTAACTAACAGTTTTTTTACAAAAATTAAAAAAGTGCAAAAAAATTTACCAAAAGTTGACAAAAAATGATTTTTGAATTGAATATCACGAGAATGGGCAACGATATTAAATTCGAATTTATTTTAGTTTATTTTAGCTTAAACAAAATACAAATATTAGTATACGCTACAATTATGACAAATATAGAACTGGCAGTTTTTTTACAAAAACTAAAAAACTTTAACAAACATTAGCCGAAAAATGTCTAAAGTACTTTCTTGACTTAAATATGTCCAGAGTGATAAATCATTTTAACTTCGAATTTATTTTATTTTGTGCATAATAGAGTGGTCAACGTACCATAAGTTTTTTTGAAAAATGTCAAAACACGGCTTTTTTTACTAAAAAAAACTAAATCTGAAATTAAATCTGAAATAATCAATATAATGAAATAGCCATCCTAATCAACTGATTTAAATCTCATAAAGCATTTGTATGAACATTTAAAATGGGGGTTTGGGTGGCATTTCACTAAGAAAAAAGCAGAATTTCGGAGTTATTCAACACGAATGGTCGAAAATTTCGGTTGATAAACACTTCCGACTATTGGCAACTGTCATAAAGATTTAAGATGGAGCAACTATATACTGATATTTTTTTTTATTTGGGAACTGTTAAAATATTACTTTTTGTTTTCAAATTATTGTATCTATTTTAATGACCAAGAAAAAAGTCGATTTTTTATTAATAACTGTAAATTTAATTTGTTACTATCATATTTGTTTTCTTTTTTATAAAAAACTAATATATCACACGCCAACAACTAAAATAAAGTTTAAATTAAACATTTACTTAAGTATTTTGTGATTAAATATTTTTAAATCTTAAGATCTTATTAGGTGTTTCTATTTTAATGTCTATCACTGTATATAACAAACTCTTTTAGACTCGATTTTGAATTTTGAGCCACTTTACACGAACTGATTTAATTTAAACTTTGTGCACATATCAAGAACCCTTTAAAATACAATAATTTCATAAGTTTATCTAATTATCAGGATCACCATTTTAAATATTTGCCTCACACAGCTTCTCTTTCTACCTACTTTCCAGATCGAACACTCAGCATATTGGTATTAATAAACTATTGGGTCTCATAATGGCGCAATGGCCGAGTGAGATAATGCGGTAGCGATTTTTTAGTGCCGAGCCGACTTCGACGGATTCGCCAAATGTTTAAATGTTTTTTTTAAACTATATTTATTATATTTGACTTTTTTAACTTAAGCTTAAATCTGAACATCTTGTTGCTTGCGGTTTATATTTTAAAACATACATAGGTACATACATATTTTGAATTTAGATAATGTCTAGCTATGTATCTTGTAATATGAAGTAAACAGAACCATTAATGTTTGTAATCTTACTCTCCGTAATTCTGCCTTTGACATCCCGTTAGTATTCCTGATTTGGTTGTTATTTATTTGGTTATTAATCATGTCACTAGTATAACTATTGCAGCTTCCATCGAAATCATCATCAGAATTTGAATTTATATTGTAATCCATTGTTATGCAGTTATCCGAATCTATTTTACCGTTTTATGCATAAAATTGTGTTTTTTATGTAAGTGTTTTAATAGGTAGGTATATGTAATAGGTTTTTATTCACAAAAAAAACTGTTATGCAAACTAAGTAATTGGAAACTCTTGTACATTTAAAATTATTTAAACAAAACAGAATAAAAAACAATTCACACCCGAAAACAATAACATTCCTTATAAATAACCCCGAGATGTTATACTTATTCTTTTTACTATACCATCTTCCGGAGTGATCTTTACACACGAACGTTCAAAACATAACTGATCACGGACGCAAACATTTTCCTCAGATTGAACAACACAGGGACAGGGTACTCTTCTTGTCCACTTTCATTCCATCTGATGGAATTCAAATAGCAGGATAACTATTTTTTGCTTTTCCTTATACTTTAATCTTGCGGACTTTTTTCTGGATCGTGAGAACTCCTTTCTACCTTTTAAAATATAACACCGGGGCGGTTGGATGAATTAGAAATTTTAATTTTATAAGGGATGATAAAATGAAACGTTCCATTAATGTGCAGCTATGTTTAGTATTCTTACATTGCTTAACCCCTATTTTCTTTCTTTTTTTTTAACTTAGCATTTGCGAAGAGACAGAGATCCATTTTAGAAATACCATGAGCCTTAGTGTAATAAAAACAAATGAATTTGAAATGATATGTGTGGTGGAATGGTGGGAATTCGATGCATCCCTTTGAAAATAGGAGAAGGGATAACTTCATATGAATTTATGGTTTTCATATTTTAGTTGACGAATAGTGAATAATTTTTTTTTTGCAAAATCAATAAAAAGAGCATGTATGAATAGGTTTGAATTTATTAACAAAACATTTAAAATATTAAAAAAAAAAGTTGGAAAGTTTCGATAGTTAGAATAATTTCTAGCTGTCAATTCGTTGAACCAAATTTTCTCCAGGTTAGTTCTAAGTATAATGTAATGAACAATATTTGAATGAAGACAAAACGATGAGAAGAATCTATTTATTTATTTATTTATTTAGTTCGTTAAAATCTAACGTTAACAATGTTAAAAATAGTTCTTATAATCTAATATAATCTATTATCATAATTAACATTTAAGATTAAACATTGTTGAAAAACATAAGTTTAAATTTTGTACGCTTTATATTATCAACGAAACTATTTTTAGATAGAATGATTTAAGAAGTCGTTAAGGTTAAATTTAAAAAAAATCGTTATCAAAACTTGGTCCTTATAATTGTTTGAAAGATTTCTGTGATTTGATTCAATTTAACAACTACCCATGATTTAATTTTACTTATAACTTGAACCTATGGTATACCAAATTTATGTACCTATTGTTTAATTTACACAAAACCAAAAGTTATACATACTGTGAGCGTCAAAAGAAAGTGTACACGTCCTATTACCTATTATCTTTTTTTTAATGAAATGTTGAATTAAGGGGATGTACAATGTACATATGCATGTATGTTGATAAAATCCATTACTAGTTCTTGTTCACAAATTCTCAAGTTCATCCACAATTAAATAAAAATCTGTATTGGAATTATCTCTTTTTTCCTATTTAGGTAAGTATACATACACTTCTGTTATGTCTAAAATTGTGTTATACCTACTTATAAATCTGTCCATATTAATAAAAATGTAAACGTATGTTTGTTCCTAATCGCTAATCCCAGAAAGTTTTTAACCGATTACTATCAAATTTTGACACTACATTGCACTCAAGTACGTGAGTTTTTATACTTTATACATATATACTTTAAACAAAAATAAAACGATGGACTTAAACACAACATTACAATTACTAAAATATAAGGAATATAGCATTTAAAAAAACAAATTGTTAGTCAAAAAATAAATACATGTATAATATTCAATAACTTGATAAAGAAAACTGGTGTGATGGATTTTGAAAGGTAAGTCCATATTTTTTTTTTTGTTAAAAAATTACCATTTAGTTTAGCTTTTCAAAAGTTTTTGAAAGAATTTCAACAGCTTCAACAGTTGAATAAATTAAAATTTAATCCATAATATTTTTAACTTTATATAGGGAGTTATTGTTATCGGTCCGATTTGTTAAATTGAAATTTTTGACAAATCTGGACGTTTTAAGGTGCCTAGATCCGTCATTTTTAGACGGATGTCTGTGTGTACATTTGTATGTACACATACGTACGTTTCGTACTTACATATGTATGTACATATGTATACGGATGTACGTTCGTTTCGTACGTATGTACTACATATGTACGGATGTACGTTCGTACGTTCGAGATACCCTTTATTTAACGGCATCTCAAGAACGGGTAAGGATATCAACTCCAATTAAATTTTTTTCGATGGGTTATAACTTCGAAAGATGCAGAGGATTTTCAAAAAAAAATTAGTGAGCGATTTTTTCACTATAGCAGTTTAAAAAAAAGTATAAACATTTTGGTTGGTCGCAAATATTTCAGGAACGGATAATGCTATTGACTTAAAATTAATTTTATTTTGTAGATTGCAATGCGATTAAAGTTTGGTATATATTTGGAAAAATTTCAACACATCGTTGTTTTTATAAAAAAGAAAAACTTAAAAAAAAATATTCTTAATAATTAACAATTTGACTGATTCGAGTACATTTAAAATAATTTGATATTTGCGCTATTTATCGACGACGTTTTGGACATCCTGCCTGGTGGAATTGAAGTCAGCAGTACTACTATCAAAGCTCTTCTGTTTGCAGATGATATAGTGATTCTAGATCATTCACCGGAAACGCTACAACTGATGATCAACCGATTATGCGAATACTGTGCCAAATGGAACCTAATGGTCAACCAAGAGAAGTCGAAGATCATGATCTTCAATAGAGGGAGGGGCAGACTACGAACAAATGAGAAGTGGCACTACAATAACGAAAGACTCGAAGTTGTCAGTGAATACAAGTACCTTGGAGTGATCTTCACCTGCAATTTAAAAATGGAAAAGCACTTGAAAGATAAGCTGGCAAAGGCAAAAACTGCAATAAACTCAACTTGGAAGATGTGTTTCTCCAACAAATATCTAAACCATAGCACGAAATTTAAAGTTTTTGAATCTGTTGCAGAATGAATCATGCTTTACGCAGCCCAAGTATGGGGAGATCAGCAATATGATGAAATTGAAAAACTTTTACGCTTCTACTTAAAACGCATGTTCAGACTACCATCGAGCACACCAAACTATGCGTTGAACCTGGAAACTGGATTATCACCGTTATACATAAAAACACTAAAATTACAGTCTGACTACATTATAAAGGTCTTAAACATGGATGAAGGTCGACTTCCGAAGAAGATCATGATGATAACAGTGAACAAAAAAGTTGGATGGTATGAGGAGTGGCTGGATCATGCACTTTTGTGCAATTTAGATTTAAGCCTGGACCAAGAGCCTCCCAATAACTGGAAAAGACTCTACGACATCATTTCCAAAACAGATATAAACTGCAGGAATGAGTATGAAAGTGAAGCAAGAGGATCCCATTACAGATCGGTGTACAGTACACTTAACTATAACCTGCAACATGGGAACTACTTCAGAGACGAACTAGGCGTAGAATCCATCTCAATGTTGATAAGGGCGAGGGTAGAACTTCTCCCACTTAATTATAGGCCACACCGCGATGACCTTCCAACATTGTTCAATATATGTAATACAGCAGAAAGAGAAGACATATTTCATTTTATGGGTAGATGTCCGACTCTTCGTGATATAAGACGACATTTCTTCGGGAAAGATACGCTTTCAACGGAACAGGTTCTGAATATATTGAACGAATTGCCAGAAAAGCTATTACTTTTTTGTAAAACAGCTCTAAGTTATAGAGTTAGAATAATAAATGCTAGCTTCTAATAATTTAAGTAAATCATTAGTGATTCATTTTAATTTTCTTTAAAATATTTCTTATGTAAATTTAAAAAATTGTTTGTTAATTTCATAAACAGTATACCAATCGGCAGACGTCAAAGCCACGCCATAAAGATTTTGTAAATGTAAATTGTTATATAATGTACTTATGTTGTTAATAAATAAAATCATTTTAATCTTTTAATCTAAAAAAAAAAATTTAAAAATGTATGAAATGTTATTGCTAGAAGTTATGAACCTTTTGGAATTTTGTATTCATTTAAAATACGCCCAGCTAAGCGGGCTAGGTACGGCTAGTTTAAAATGATAAATAAGTTATTTAAGAATTGTAAGGAAAATATAATATTAATTTGTTTCTATATTCACAACAGAAAGTGCACCACCAAAAAAGACTAAAGATATTGAAACTAGATACCTACCTAAGATATATCTATGTTGATTCCTCTTTTGTTTTTAATTTCATATGGGAAGGAAAATTAGACAAATTCTTTTGTAATAATAATCTAAATTTCGCAAGACTTAGCATTAAGGCTGATCTGGGACACCCAGCCTTAAAGAAATTCCAATTAATGATTTATTTAACATTTAAATGTCGGTTTACCTCTAAATAGAGAATAGTTTGTATGTTTTACTTAATTTATTTTTTACTTAATTAGGTACCTAACCTATCAAAGATTTAAAAAAAGTATTTCATGCGATTTGTAATAAATTTTAGGTTTTGAAATTAGGTACTTCCTTGCTGCACCGGAGGGTGATGCGATATGATATCTATCTGATATTCGCGGTCAAACAATTTAATGAAGTACTTTTGCCTAGGTAAATAAAAATGAAATCTAATTGAACCTATCGTGGTCTCAGAACAGTAATTAAAATACGAGTAAGTACCTACTACCTATGTATGTAAGTATGTATGTAGGTACCTAAGGAATTCCTCGCAAAACCTAGAATCCAACAATCCATGCTCCGAAGTCGTCTTCATTTTCATTTCCAAACAAAAACACAAATGAATTCTCACGCTCCTTTCTTCCCGTTTCCTTCAACCCTATTTAAAAAGTAGAGATCATCCACGCAGAACAGTAAACCCGCTGCGCTGCTGGTCGCTCCTGCATTATTACTATAGGGACCAGCAGCGCCAGTCAGACCGATAAGTAAAAAAATGAAAATAATGAATATGAGTGAGTAGGTATCATTTTGTTTTTGTCATCCTTGTCGCGCAACTGTTGAAATGGTTGTGTGGGAATGGGAATTTTGTGTGAGAATATTGCATTTTTTCCTTCCATTCCAATTCCAATACATAAAACAAACTTATTCTTCAACTTCAATACGCGAACGGGTGCGAATTGCGAATGCGGAATAGCATTATAGATAAGAATTCTTCTCCCTTCCTTCCTAAATCATAACTAGGTACCTAGGGAATACCAACCTACCTACTTAATTTTTGCCTTTTTCACAATGATTATTTTCTTCATGATAACGAAAACAAAGATACCTATGGCTTTTACAGAAAATTGAAGTTTTTAAAAATTGTAGGTATACTTGGACTTCACTTGTAAAACTTTTAAAGGGTAGGTAGGAACATTTATTCGAGATAATTGTTCAAAATATGACCTACAAGCTACAAGAGAGGAAGCAATTAAAGTCTAGACCTTTCTTTTCTTAAAAAAGACTCGGACTCGTAGGACCTTATTACGAGTACCTATGTACATATGTATATTGATCCATCCTGATTCTTTTCCAACACACCAGCCAAATCATTATTTAAATTCCCATGCATTTTAGTTCGGCCATATGTGAGAATATCCCTTTATGGGAACTTTTCTCGTTCACATTTAATTTACATTGGCCGTGGGAATTTTAGGTTTTCCTTCTTTATTTTTCTTCTTATTGCTCTACTGCTTAGTGCTTGGTGTTGACAAGGGTAGGTATGACTGTATGAGCATGGACATGGAGTATACAAATTCTATAGGTCATGTTTTTTTAAGGTATGCTCCATGTATTTTATTTAAATACTTCCCCTGCCTCGACCTTTCTGGTCTTGTTAAGAAAGTAAAACACACGTGCTTATTAATTTTACGATATCTCGTTTTGTGAAAATTATGAAATTTTTCTTCTTCCTTTTTTTCATTGGTACCTAGATATCGATCTTTGCAAGAATGATTAGGTACAATTTACAGAAATTTCATCAAACATACCGATTGTATAATTATGTACATAGGTACATGTTTATATGTATTACCTGCATACATAAGTAGATATACCTATGTTTATGTATAACTACAAATAAAATTACCTATAGGATTTTGTTAATATTATAATTCATGAATCATGACAATGTTTTGCATTGAAATAAATTTTTAGAGTGCACAGCACACATGAAAAATAACGAACCACCGCTCACAATCAGTGGTACAAACGTATTCTAGATACCTATGTACCTATAGGCAGTGTATATATATGTATATAGTGTATACATAGAACATAGGTACATACATTAAGTAGGTACCTAGGTACATTATTTCTCAAAAAAGAAAAAGTTATCTTGATTAATATCCCCCTTTTTCGATTTTTTTTGTATCAAATCGGAAGTAGGGATTACAAAATGTATTTACTGCGTGTGAATAGTCGTTATGAGATCGCGTTTAAAGAGTGCTTGTGCTTAAATTGTTGGTTCTTGCCTCTTGTTCCACATCACAGTTGGGGTCACTTGTCGCTGTCGCAGTTTCAATTTCAATCAATTGTCACACTTGTTATGGGGGTGGAAGTTGTGTATTTGTTTTGACAATCCTGGGAAATTGTAATTGAAACACTAGCCTAAGAGTAAAAAAATGGTGGATGATTAAAAAAAAAGTCAACTTGCCTCGTAATCTCTTTTAGTATTAAAGTAAAACACTCATTAAGTGAAACATATATTTTGAGTACCTGTCAGCGGAGAACTTCAATAACAATATATGCCTTTCGTCCGGTATATGCACTTATATGTATGTAAGTATACATAATTTTGTACAAAGTTGTAAGCTACGAATTCTGTGGTCACGTAATATGACGAATGATTGCTGTGACATACGTAGGTAGGTATGCATATTATGTAGGTACCTACCTACATCAGAAAATTTTATTAGGAGTGTAAACTCAAATAAAAATTACAATCTATAGGTATAAATTGGTACGGTAAGGTTTATTTTCAATTTAACCCCATCTTAAATTTACAACAAAAATTGATACTTTCAGTTTATCCCAACTCCACACTCCACAGATATTCCCAGGGGATAAAAGTCAGTCACTAAAAATAACTTTGCTTCTTCGTACTATCGTCCAAAAGACATGCACAACTACCTAACTGATTACCTACCTGATTTACTATCTACATAATAATAATATCTTGAGAAAGATTATTAACGACTGGCACGCAATATTTTTGCAGCAATAAGCCCACCCGGTGCACAGTGCTGAATTACCGTCTAGGCCCGTGAGGCCCGGGCCACAATTCATTAATTTTAAGGCCTGGTTCACTTTTTTTTTAAATTACAGTTATGATTTTCTATATGTAATTCATTTTTAATTAACTTTTTTATTCGTCGATGCAATATTGATATTTTTTCAATGGTTTCTTTTATACTATATTTATATTATTATTATATAAATTATATATGTATTATACTAGAAATATAAGTTATGAATTGCCGAATAATAACATTGACATTTATTTCTAAAAGCAAGGATGAAAATCTCACAACGCTATCTCAAGCTAGGGGACTGCAGAAAAAATTACAATATCTAGAAAAAGCAGTTCTAGTCATTGATTGGAATGTCATTTTGGATCGTTTTAATGTTGCAAGTAAGAAGCTTCATGATTCTAAAACGAATTTATCAACATGTGATACAAATGTATAGTTACTTTAAATTATTTCTACAAGACATGAGAGATCAAGAATTTTCCAAATATTAGGAAAAAGCCAGACAAGAGCCACAAGAGAATGTCAGAATACTCCTATCCGAGATGAACATTTTTGAACCAACGTTTATTATCCAATATCAGATACTTTAAGTACACAATTGGCAGGAAAACTTAAAAATGCTTATCATGAGTTTTATAAAAATTTTAATTTCTTTGACAATTTATCTTAAATGTAGGTATACATACCTATTAATGAATTAAAAAATCGTGCAGATGAATTAGTTACTAAATATCCTGATTCTTTGGAAGACTTTTGGAAATGAATGTATTCATTTACACTATCAACTCAAAGATTCTCTACTTAATACGAAAGATGACGTTCCACGCAAGTAATATGCAATGTTTTGCAGTCACAGAATCTTCGATATGTTTATCCGAATGTAGATATTGCTCTACGTATTTTTTGAGTATTCCCCCTACAAACTGTTCAGGAGAAAGATATTTTTTCACCTTGAAAAGGGTTATAACTTAACGTATTTACATACGTGCAAGTAGGCTCAACAAAATTAAGCAATACATTATAGTTTGAGAAAAATTTTCATTATTTATTTTGTTAATATTAATTAGTAGTAGCGTGATGGTTAGTGCGTTGGACTGTCATGCCTACGGTTAGATTCCTGCCTGTGCCACCTGAAAGTTTTTACGGGTACTGCCTCTTGCGAGGAATTGACAAATCCTCCAAGAGTAGTTCTTGTCATGAAAAGTGCTTTCTCAAAAATTTAGCCGTTCGGATTCGGCATAAAACTGTAGGTTCTCTCCATCCCTGCCATTACTCGCACACAGGAATGGTTGAGAGTTGTTAGTCACTCGGCCCTGAGTCTATACGAGCTGTAACGCCACAAAATGTATGTAATATTAATTAAATATTTATTTATATTGTTTAACAATTATACTTTTATAAAATAAAAAAAAACTATATCTAAATAGTAAGAAGGAATCCAAAGAAATAAAATGTCGTCTATTAAAAAGGGCGGCTAATCAGACAGGGCCTATGGCGGCAGAGAGTTTAATCCGCCACTGCCGGTGCATATACATACATAATACATATGTACATATTATACAATCGGATCATCGCGGTGATTTGATTGTATTAATATATACCTTACCTATCCAACAATAAACTAAATCTGTCAAGTTCTCTAATTGAAAATATGTACTCGTACTATACATGCTTTTGGTACTGTTGAATTTTCCTTCCACTAGTTAGAAATTAGCGTTCTACCAGTGACCGTTACATTTAAGTCGCATTTAGGGGGCCAGTTACAGTTGTCATTTTTTTGAAATTTTGTTGACCAAGCTGGTAATACCGATCATCACTAAAAAGTATTTGTCATTGATAATATCGGTAATGGTCGACTATACTGAGTAGAAAGAAAAGCATTTTAAAATCTGAAACAAACAATGTAAACAGGTTGATTTGCATAAGATACATCAAAATGCATCAAACGAGTAGGTTGGATTAAGGCAAGAAGAAAAATCGTATGTAAGGGAGATCTATTTCCCTCTATTTAGATGGGAAGGGCACTTTACTAAAAAATTGACTTAAAACAGAAAAAAATATTTGAAAGCAATGGCAAGACTTCAATGCCATGTTATCTTAAAAGAAGAATACAAGGAGGTGCCCTTATTGCAAAAAAGTGCGGCATTTTCATAGTTGTGTTAGTTCTCACTACATAAACGCATTCGAACAGGGACGCAATTAGTTTTGAGGGCAACTTACTAAGGCGCCATACCAATCATTTTTTATTTTGCAAAACATATTGTTCTTATCAAAAGTATATTAAAAAAAACATAACTTAATGCTTTACTCACATACACTGTATTTTGCAAAACATTTTCTTCTTATCAAAAGTATATTAAAAAAACATAACTTAATGCTTCAAGGAAGTGCCCTTATTGGAAAAAAGTGAGACATTTTTCATAATGGTGTTAGTTCTCATAAACGCATTCCACCAGGGACGCAATGAGTATTGAGTGGAACTTACTAGGGCGCCATAGCGTTTTTCATTTTTCAATTTTTTTTTCTTATCAAAAGTATATTTAAAAAAATGAAGATAAAGTAATGAAATGTCATATCGGTGACTGATTTCAAAAAAAAATTTTGTAAAACTGCTGTAAAAGTTTTAATAAAAAAATTTATATATAATAATAACAGAAAGAAAAACATGAAGTGAAACGATGGAATAAAATGATTTTTCAAAAGTTCGTTTTATTATCCTTTTCATAAAAAAGTAATTTGAAATGTACAAACCTATTGTTGTTAACGAACAAACAAGCAATACGTTTTAAATGACTTTAGTGCAATTTTTACAAGATATTAAAATTAAAAAATTGACTTGACAAACAGTTGCACCCCCTGTACAAAGCACCAAAATTTGACATTAGTGCATTGCAGTAATTTCCAAAAAAGTATTAGATAGTTTTCAATAATTTCATGATGGTGTTTTAGTTTATTTAGAGTAGATTGAAAATTGTGTTGCTTGATTAGATAATTCTTCAAATATGATCAATTTACATAACTTTCTTTGACCAAAAACATAATAAAACTTGTCTTTGGATATAAATTTTAAATTTATTTTCACTCTGTTTTTTATCAAATTTGAAAATTGACATTTGAGACCCTTAATTTAGTGCTTCACTCTCATACACTGTACACTTACACTTCCTTGTATTTCTTCTTCTAAGCACTTCACATGATCGAGCGAGTGGATTACATTTGACATTCGGCCTATTTTTTTGATATTCGGTATTCGGCCGATTAGTTCACTAACATTCGGCCGAATACCGAATATTATCTTACAAAAAATGTTTTCTTTTTTTATCATATAGAATTCTATTTCATTATTAATTAATGCAGTTATGTTATGCATATTTTTTGTTTGTTTTTAATTCATTTTATTTTATTACCTAACTCTATGCCAGGGTGGGGTGAAAAGTTTCCTGCCTGACCAAGAGATGGCGCCACTAGGTCTACTTCTATCTGAATAGTTTAACACAAACACAAATAAAAGTAGAGATGGACTCAACACTAGGACCCACCTCCTCATTATATTCAACTATTAAGCAGTGGGTTTCTAAATTTAAAATAGGTCGTGTGAGCACCTCTGACGAGCCACGCTTAGGAGGTCTCAACTCCAGAAATGATCGTAAAAATCCATAAAATTGTGTTGGAAGACCGAAGTTTAAAAGTGCATAAGATAGCTGAGACCTGTAAGATGTCAGCTGAACGTGCGCGAAATATTTTACAAAACCATTTGGGCATGGTTGCAATTTTTAAATAAAAATGCTTTGACGAACAAAGAGTTGTCAAAAAATAACGGTAATACTTACAATTAAGAATGATACATTTTTTTAAAGCGTATACTCTATTCTATCAGCCTGTTTTTAAATCATTTATGAAAAAAGTTCATAGGTTTCAAAAAAACTAATTTTAAAACCAAAATTTGATCAGAAAAAATTAGGTTAAAAATAATTTTGAAGAGTAATTTTTCAAATTTTTCATGAAATATAAAAAGATTTTAATATACTGCTGTAATTGCTGTAATTAATTCTTAATCAAAAACTGTATGAATTTATGTCTAACAGTTTCCGAGAAAATTGGAAATTAACAAAATAAAAAATATTTTAATTTAATTAATTTTATTTGATGATAAAGGATACATTTTTTTTAATACAGTTTAGGTACTTGAATTCAAAAGAAACTTTGCATACACCCAGCCGCGCAACCCCCTGTGCAAGCAGGGGGTTGCAGGGAGGGCAGTTTATACACCATGCTCTTTATGATTTTCTCAATAAACTAGAATCAGAAAATATTATGCTAATTAGTGATGTTAATTCTAGGATTGGTGAAGAACAAATTGTTCCATCTGAAAATAGCTTCACTGGCACAGAATTTCTAGATAAAAGAGTCTCAAAAGACAAAATCACGAATAGAAATGGACGCCTTTTCCTAGAAATGTGCCAGTCCTTTAATTTACACATTCTTAACGGATGTAGTAAAGATGATAAAAATGGAGAATTTACAATCAGGAAAATCGGTTATAGATATCTGTGCAGTGTCTGGTCAATGGAGTAGAAATATATCTTCCTTCTATGTTGGAACACAATTTTTTTCTGATTATATGACCATATCTGTAATCACAAAATTTGATCCAACCACCGAATTTTGTGCTCTAACCCTACCCCGAAACTGAAATGGAAAGAGAATCAAAAAGAATGTTATGCCTCAAAACTTCTACATGAGATCGGTCGAATTAGAACAGCAAACCCAGAATGTCTAACAGCTTCAGAAAGAATAACTTCCCTAAACGAATGCATTCAGAAAATTACTCCCATCCCAATAGAATCAAATAAACAAAATTATAGACAAAAATGGTTTGACCAAGAATGCTTCATCGCAAGAAAAATTTCATTCACTCTGCTAAAAAAACTTAAAACAGCAACAAGTCCTAATAAAAACCTCGCAAAACAATATACAATTGCAAATCAAAATATAAATACATATAAATTATTATGTAAAAACAAACGTGAAGAATATCTTAAAGCAGCTGCTTCAGAGCTTTCAGGTTCAACTAATAGTAAAGACTTTTGGACTAAAATAAAAACACTCAAAGGCATAGAATATATCTGTGGGATTCACATATCTACCAAAAAGTTAGCGGAATACTTCAAACTTTTTCTTAACCCAACTCCCACATATGGAACCATACAATTTGCTGAGCCTTACATAACCGATGATTTACTCGATATGGAATTTAATATGATTGAACTCAAAACAAGTTTACACAACACAAAAAATAAAAAACCACCAGGTCCTGATCGCATTGGGAAAGAATTTTACAAAAATGCACCTCCGAATTTCTAAGTAAAATGTTAGCCACTTTTAACTTTATTTTTACAACCAGTGATGTACCGCAGGAGTTCAAAGATGCTATAGTATATCCAATATACAAAAAAGGTGACATCAACACACCTATTAATTATAGAGGTTTATCATTCATGAACTCGGCGTTTGACTTAATTGACAGGAATGTCATCTAAAATGCTAAAGATAATGAAAAAAATGTATAAGAACACCCGACAAGCAGTATGGGATAGAAAAAACATTTCCAATTGGTTTGAAACTAAGTCTGGAGTGAAACAGGGCTGTCTTCTTATCGCAATCCTCTTTTCTCTGTTCATAGACGACATTACAGAACATGTACCCGCAGGCATCACAATTGCTCATATACTATGTATACCTATATACTTATATACTAATATATAAAGCTGAAGAGTTTGTTTGTTTGAACGCTCTAATCTCAGGAACTACTTGTTCGAATTGAAAAATTCTTTTTGTGTTGGATAGTCCATTTGTCGAGGAAGACCTTAAGCTATATAAAATTACGCTACGACTAATAGGTGCGAAGCATCAGTGAAAAATGTTGCTTAAACTGTTCAAGTAATCAAAAAAATATGTACGAAAGAATTTATTCCTCTTTAATTGTGTACAAAAATGTCCGTCAATTGTGTAAAAAATGTGTGCCATATCTTTTAAAATGGACCCACTTTAACCTTTTTTAAGGTAATAAATTATTGCCAATTATTCGCCAAAGAGTTTTTTCAACATAAAAGAATATTAATCCATCACTGTTCCAAACTTCATCCAGTACCGTTCAGTTATTCTGGCGGGATTGGAAAAATTAAATAAAAATCTATGAAACGGGAACCATACATTTTACCGGGATAAAAAGTAGCCTATGCGCTATAAATTTCCCTTTAAAGTTACTTTTAATAGGAAACGGGAAAGTACCTCATGTTGAAAATAAAATTGAAATTGATCGCGATTTAGGAGAAACAGTGACTACCATTGAGGATTTAATATCGAAAGTTTAGATATAAGGTAGATATTATCAATGGATGTGTCAAAGGGCAATATTGGCGTGAAGAAACAGTAGCGTTGATAAAATTAACAACCTTACTTTAACTAAACTTCCAGGAAATTCAGTTACCTACATATACAGTATACACATCTATTGATAAATGTAATGGATCAAGTAAATGTGGGCCACTACCAACAGGAGTTTCTTAATTCACATTCCCTTAAGTTAAAGACAGGCGCCCTAATAACTTGAATTAGAAATCTTAAACCACGAAATTAATGTAACGCAGGAAGGACTTTTATAAAAATTGGTTAAGCGGTTTTTTCAATATAGCAGTTTAAAAAAAAAATTAAAATTTTGGTTGGTAGTAAATATCTCAGGAACGGATAATGCTTTAAATAAATTTTATTGTGTACAATGTTATGTGGTACAAATTTGGTATAAATTTAAAAAGTTCAGCATACCGTTATTTATTTTCAAATGAAAAACTAAACAAACATTTTTTTAAGGTAGGTATACAGTGAATGAAGAACTATTTTATTTTCAAAACATTTTCTACAGTGTGAAATAATGTGAAATCGGAAGATCAATCTTCGTAGGGAATTGTTATGTCAAACGAAAAATCAACACACATTTACCCATTTGGGTAGTTAAATATTAAATTACCTTTAAAAAGTAATACAATCTTAATTCGAATAAAATTCAACGTAAACAATCGATCGATTGATATGCACAAAAGATCGATTGTAGGAAACCCAATATACGAAATTTATGGATCCTACATTTTTTTGTGTCAATAGAATTAATCTAAAATTTAAAACAGAGTGAAAACAAATTATTATTATTAATTAAACAGTGCTTATAAATCGAAATAATAATTATGCCAAATTTCATTCAGATTCGTTCAGTCATTCTGTCGGGATTGAAAAAATTAAAAAAAAATCTATCCCACGGGAACCATACATTTTACCGGGATAAAAAGTAGCCTATGTGCAATACATTTTCGTTCAGAGTTACTTTTAATATTATTTAATATCGAAAGAGTACCCTGATATCGTCGAAATAGAAAATGAAGATTATTATTATCAATGGATATGTCAAAGGGCAATTTTGGCTGCAAGAAACAGTAGCGTTGACGAAATTAACGACCTAATTTTAACTAAACTTTCTGCACATCTATTGATAATTTAATGGATCAAGAAAATGCGGTCCATTACCCACAGGAGTTTCTTAATTCCTTAAACCCGAGTGGCCCTCCCCCACATTCCCTTAAGTTAATAATAAATGTCCCAATAATTTGACTTAGAAATTTTAAACCACCAAATTTATGTAACGGGACCCGACTTCATGTCAAATTTCTTCGCAATAACGTGATCAGCAGTTGGTCAAACTTATACCTCGTATCCCAATGATTCCAATTGGTTTACCTTTTAATTTTAGATTTATGGGAGTCTATTAATATTTATAAGCTCATAATAAAAACAGGTAGAAACAGAAGCTGTGGGAGGAAAATATTTAATCCTGATAATCTTGATAAGGATATTGAGATAAACTTATGAAATTATTGTATTGCCACCGGTTCTTGATATGTGAACAAAGTTTTAATAAAATCGGTTCGTGTAAAGTGGTTCAAAATCGAGAGTAAGGAAGTCGGTTACATACATACATATATACATATGTACATACATACATACATACATACGTACATGCATACAAGTGAAGCTAATATAAGCGTGTTAAAAATGAATACAATTTTCATATACCGTTGATTAAATTGATTCGATAAAATTCGATTTGTGTCATTAAAATTTGAAAAATAAAGTTTTATTGTTTTAAAAACAGCTGTTGTAAATGTTTAGACAATAATATATTTCAATATTGAAAAAACTGTGGAAGGATGAAACAAACTTTCATTTTGCAATCGGGATTTGTATCCTCATTTTAGAAAAAATTTTGAAGTTCTTTGTGTGCTATCAGTCATCAGTGACGTCTGTTGAGCCAGAACGTTCATTTTCAACTTTAAGACGGTTAAAAATGTCGTTGAGAGCGACAAAAACTGAGATCATGCTCAACGGATTAGCTTTGTTGAACATTCACAATGAAATCTAAGTTAAGCCTGAAGATGTGTTGAATGCATTCGCAAATAAACAAAAAAAAAGAAGAATGGATCTAATTTTTTCACAAAATTATTATTATGTATATCTGTTTTTCAAATGAAAAATATTTAAAAAAAAAATTAATTTCATACTCGTAACTTATTGATAGCACTGGTCGACAAAATTCACATTTCTTTCATTCCTTTAAATCAAACAATACTTTTCTAAATGATTTGTTTGTCCTGAATTCGAATCTCACTTTATTTTTTTTTTTTCATCACGTCTGGTTTTGAAATATATCTACCTCTTTAAAAATTTAAAAAAAGATCCATAATATGATATCAGGTAAAACACAACACAGTTTATAACAATAAATTTTATGATGTGTTCGAGATACAATTTAAATCTTTTGAGTATCTCATTTAGTTTTTGAAAAATATCATTAATTTTAAATGGCTTATGAGTGTTCATTTCATTTATATGAAGTTTTGAAAACCCTGATTCTTATGCTTTCATGGCTTTAAGAAACACGTTTTAAAGTTATTTTTTGACGATGATTTTTAATACGAACTTTGATTTTAGCTATCAGCTCAAATTTAAAAAGATATCCGTTTTTAACATTATTTTTATATTTTTAAATATATTTCAAGAGCTTGATGTGATGGATAAGTTGAAATTCGAATTCAGGACAAAAAAATCATTTTAAACCATTCTTGCCTTTTTCTGTTAAGAACCGTTTTAGCATATGGTCCAACTTTTCTCGAAAGTCAATGTGGGACTAATGAAGACTACCAATTAATAATAATTTGTTTTAAAGGTAAATGAGATACTGAAAATATTTAAACTAAATAAAAATACTTCACGAATTAATATAGCTTCAAAAAGCTGAATTTATGTGATACCTTGATACCTGAGCATTCCCCCCCCAAAAAAAAAAAAAAAAATCCTGGCTACTGATCACAGGAGTAAATATTTAAACACGTACGAATTGATTCACATCAAGTCTGCTTATCACACGGCCAACTATAGGTCGCGTTGTCAAGATCGGGTTGCAGAGAAATTCAGTATGTTCTTCTGCACTATAAAATGAAACAAAAATATCATTTCCAAAGATGTATTTTACAACATATTTTTTTAAATACCTAATCTTAATTGCGATCATAATAACTGAAATTAAAGCGGACGAAGTCGCGGGCAACAGCTAGTGTGAAAATAAGACGGGAAAGGTGGTTAAAAGCATTTCTTTTCACAGGCAAGTTTTATTGTGTTTCTGGTCAAATAAAGTGATGTCAATTGATTATAGCTATTTAAACAATTCACTATACTAAAGCAACAGAATTTATTCTAAATAACGAATTTCGGTATGTAAAACACAAACAAGAAAGACTAACAATAGATGTAAAATCCGCAGTATTTCATATGCAGTATTTCTCAATTGTATGGAACGAATGCGTTCACGTGAATAGCAAAATACCGATGTTACCGACTTCAATACAGATTCACATCCTAATGGATAGCAGAATAGGACTGTATGTCAAATTTTGTTGCAGGGTCCAACTATACTAGTACTCATTTGTTTTCGATTATAAGGCGCAACTTTTTGTTAAGCGCCTTTAAATGTATGAGAAAATTATTTTTGTTAATAAGTCAATTTTTGAATTTAGTTTCAATGTTTTGTTGGGAAACTAGTAGTTCATGTGTATTTTCGGATAAATGTCCTGTTAACATTTCAATAAAATCATTTAAAAAGTTTTGATTATTTGATCGTCAACAACAAAAGGTTTTTACATTGTACAATTCGCATTACTTTTTTAAGAAAATTATACTTAAACTCACTTGTACGAAAATCATTTTGTCCATTGTTTCACGTTTCATATTTTTTCTGTTATAACCAAATATACATTTTTTAATTCTTTATTATTGTTTTCAAACGTGTATAACTTTTTTTAAAATATTTTTCTTGAATTCAGTCATCGATTACTTAATATCTGGGGCCCTATTATGTATTACGAAACGAGCGACAAGTAGGTAAACGATGGTCACGACTACGAACGATTGTGTAAGACGAGAAAGGCGGTAAAAATATGTTGCCAGACGAAACCAAAAAAACACATAATTTTTTGAAGCGCAACCAACTTCTCGCCTAGTTAGGAATGTCAAAAACCTGGTATAAAGTAAAGAAGAAAATCTTAAATCACTTAAATACCTACATACATAATTTTAGTTTTTAAGTGTTGTTTCACTGCTATCATTTCTTGGATTTCGATGATGAGGCCGAAGAGGAGGAAGCCATCATTTCAAGAAGACTTATTATTATTAGGGACAAATCCGACCCAATGAGCATTCCAAATTTAGCGTATGTTAAAATGTATACATGACATACACCATGTCTTATAATCAAAAATATATAATTTAAAATGTTATTTCTAGATTCAAAAACCTTTTTCGGCTGAACCTTGTTCACTTATGTACGTTTTGGAAAGGATTGCATTGATGCCAAACTTCCGAGCGCAAGGTCAGCGTACATTCCAAATATACATACATATATATACGTTTCCCCAAAGAATTCTTGTGTTCTTCTTGGCTTGGCTATTTGGCAAATAGTTTTTAGCCACACCATGAAAGCAATCAATAAATATAATTGTTTGGTTTGCGTTGTTGGCTATTAATGAAATACATAATTAATGGTGCTTATTTTGACAATCTCATGAATAGTCTATTCGTTAGAATTATTCTATTCGTTCGAATGAACTTTCTTAATTTTGAGATTAACATTCATTTGCGAAAGATAGCATAAAATGAACTTGAAAAAAGATTCATTTTCAGTATCAGCTGTTTGACATTTACTATGTTTCTATTTGAATTAGTATGACCGTTTTATATTTTTTTGTTTCTAAACATTTTATAGATGTTGGATAAAGAATCAAGAAACAAAATAAATAATACATTTTTTCATTATAAAGTAATGTTTAACCATAAATAAATACATAGTCATTACATGTTTTGTGTCAACTCAGTTGTTTTGAAACTATTCTTTAAAAAATAAGTTGTTCATGACTCGTTCTCAATTTTTTTTTCGTACACACTTGGTCACTAAAGTATCAAAAACAAAAGAGAAGTGTTTGTGTAATATCAAAACCAAAAAGTGAAATCTTTTTATTTGTAATTGTTTTGTTTATTGTTAATTTTAATTATTAATTAAATAAAAAATGAAAATATGGAATTTGTGTTGTTTATAAATGAAGATGGTGGTGAAGAAGTTCAGAGAAGGATAGCGGATGTTTCATACCCATTGCTACCTCGGGGTTTTTCTTCCATTATTTTAATTAATTTTTCCTTTTATTCGCGGTTTGTCCAGTTGGATACGACCTTTAAACATAAAACAACAACAAAATTAATAAAAGTAATTTATTTTCCATGAAATAATTAAAAACTTACAGGTTTTGTTTCTTACTCGACAGAAAAATTCAAACGACACAAAAATGACATTTAATTCTATTCTTTCGAATGTCAAAATTGAATTAGCTTTCGCAAATGAATGAACTTTCTATGGATTGGGTGAACATTCGATTTGTACAATTAACATTCTAATCGCCGAGTCTTAAAATTAAGTTTCAACGAATTCGACACACTTTCGAACGAATGTCAAAATAAGCACCAATGTATGTACATACATATGTACATTTTCACACATAAATTTACTTTTTTTATAATTTACTTACATTCCTGGAGCTCGACATTCTACCGCCAGAAACAATAATAATATGACAGATTGACGCTAATCGATAGCTTAATGTCAGTCGTAAGAAAAAACGAGTACCTATCGTTAAAATTAAAACGGTTCTCGTTATACGTGAATGCATTTAAACGATAACGAGGTAGTTTCAATGATAATCGTTTTACATAATAGGGCCCCCGCCATTTTTATTTTTTAATCTTCTTTTGATAAGATTTTTTTTTTTTAATTAAAAAATGACTGCTATGGCACCCTATAAGTTGTCATCATTGCGTACCTGTTGCAATGCGTTTATGTAGTGAGAACTAACACCATCCATTATGAAAAATGCCGCCTTTTACAAGAAGCTTGCTTTATTGAATTTGTTTTGTTTTTTTCTTTTTGCTAAAAAGGGAAAACAAAAACACAAAAATATGTACATAGGTATACATAATGTACATACATACATAAATAGATATGTACATAAAACTACTAACTAATCAAAAACCTTAACTTTAGGCTTATTTTTTCTCCTTTGTGAAAGTTTTTTAAGAACAAATCGGAATCATTTATTAAAAATTAATAAAAGCATTGAATTTTGAAAAAAAATACCTACTTAGTTGCATAAAATTTTGAAAGCAATTAGTTTGAATTTTGTTCAGTCTTTTTAATGTTTAAGTAATTTTTTTTTGTTTTGTAAAATTGCCGCTCCCGCCTAACGGGAGGCGATTTTTTTCTTGTTTTAACCCACCCCCAACTTACTCGTTAAAGTTTTTATCGCATCTTATGCTAATCACGCTGTATATGAATATGAGTTGTGTTAATTTTTTGCTCTTCAGATATCAGTGTGTGATAATCTCATGAAATTCAGATCTCGAAAATATAGTCGCTACGCTAGCACTTCTCAGTATTCTCGGCATGTGCATCATCTCTCGCTCGAATAAACACCACCAGAACAGAATATTTTATGTTTAACAATTTTGGAAAAACAATTCTTATCCTATTACCTATTCCTTTCAGGAATTCCCATCAATTTACCCTTGAGCTGAATGTCTGGCTTACTATTAAGAACAGATTATTTCAGATGCGATGTAGATATTCAGCCCTATCGAGGTATTCGTTCGGAAAATTTAAGAAACGAAAGTGAATTCCGATCGGAATTCAGATTACCTTCGAGGTATATGTTGCGGTAGAAAATTTTCTCCGATTTGTTCGAAATCGGAAAATTTTCCATCTAGGTATCCGTTCCGATAAGCATTTAGAATAAATCTTCCGACAAAATACATCGCATTCCTTCGCTCAGCGGTGCAATGCGCTTAGGCACCAAGTTTTGACAGCTACGCGTTGAATTTCTTCAGAAGTTGGCCGATGAAAAACCATTCAAAAATTTCTTTTTGCATGTGTAGATAGACGGCGGCGATATCTCATTACTTCAGATTGTGGATGGAAAGAAAGGGTTTAATACTTTAGTAAAATGGACGACCTCGGATTGCATAAAACTGCATTCTCTGTAAGAGTCTAAAAGTCAAAGGATTATTCACTGTTTTTACTTGATATAGGTAAAAAAAAAAAGAAAACCATTCCGAAAAATCCTAAAAGTGTATTTTATCATTCCATTCTTCTGCTTCAATTCCGAAAAATCCTAAAAGCCCATTGTAATATGTTACACGAAGAAGAGCATTTGATTGTATGGAAAATTGGATTTTTTTGACCATCACGATTATTTATTTACGTACCAGAAAAAAAAATTAAAAACTTTGAAGTCTAATGAAATTCCATTGTATAACAAACTCATAACTTTCCATTGGTGTCTTGAAAACGTTTTTTCTGTTCTACAAAAAAAAACTAATTAAAGGAAGGTCATTTGTAGTTTTTCTTACTTAAAAATTAAGGTTACCTATAACAAATCTGTTTAACATCAATTTTTCATGAAATATTGATGAATGATTTTTTTTTATTTCTTAAGCTAAAAAACACTGTTTGAATTTTTTTTTAAATCCATTTCTGCATATTTTGATGCTAGCTGTAAAATAAAATTAATTAAGTGTAAGGGTAAGTTCTTGAGATTTTGCCGGCGAAAAAAGGAGTCTCTTACACACAAAATGTTTAATAATTCAACTTTTGATCCCAAATTTTTGGTAGCCTGGAAGGTTATTCAGGAGACTGGGTTACCTTAGTATATGAATAAGGATTTTTGAATTTGCTTCGCCATTCCATTAAAATAAAAAAAAAATCTATATTCCCCTTACACTTACTTTTAATTTTAGGAACTAATTTTTGGATAGCTATTTCCACTTTTCTTCCTCTTTAATTTCAACCCTTAAGTTGATTTTTCGGTAGGGTGATCGCCAATGACGTTCAGTACCACTCTTAAATGTAATCTTTGTACAACAGCGCACATCTGTCGCTCATAAAAGTTCACCCCAGAACATGGGATGATCGGTGACACAATAATTCTTGTTTTATATACAAAACGAATGTGCATTTCAGTTTAGATGTTTCAAAATGGAACGATCGCGTCTGCATATTTTGAAGGAAGTATGAAAACAATATTTCTCGTATTCCTTTAGGGTTCATTTTTCGCGCAAAAAGAATAAGTAGCAGAAGAATAACCAGGCTTATGTACATTTAAAAGAAAAATAAGAAGTTTTCTGTTTTCTTTTGTTCGCACTATCACAACCATTTTGGTTTTTGTGGATATAGTGATACATAATATAAGAGACACTTATAATTGAAAGTAAAATGAATGAAATATGGGTGGAATTCTCACTAAGGCTAGTTTATACATTAAAGACGAATGGCCTTGCACTAGTTAAGGTATAACAGCTTCAAATACGGGTCCTTCTTCCTTTCCAAAGTAATTAAATTAAATTTTTTACAACTAGGAATTAGTTAGTTACTTCGGTTGTAACAGCAATTTGTCACATTTAAATCTATTCTACAAACCTCTTTGTATGTTACATATCGATTAATAGAACATCTTCTTTCAAAAGAAACAACATTTTGCGTTAGAAAATGTGAAAATGTTTTCAGTTCATTTTTTGTATATTATTTTTACAAGTTAAATTGATTGTGCGACTTTCTTATGCTATAATATTTAAAATACCATTTTTCTTGGTATTGAAAATAATTTTCTATTTTGAATTGTGAAGAAAATAATAATAATTAATACAGAGACAAAATCTGAACATTTGATTTTATAAAAATTTTGTTTTATAAATAAAATATCTTTTAAATTTTAATTTGTTTAAATAAGGAAGAATTTTATCTAAAAAAAATATAAAAAAATCTAAAAAAATCAAACACAAAATATTTCAGCTAAAATACACAGCAGTCATTTTTCTGTTAACTTTAAAAATATTAAATATTACCTTATAGTGCTTTTTTCGTATATAAAAAGTTGTATCGTTCTGGTACTTTAGTACAAAATCTATTTACATAAAATATTTTCACCATCGAAATAATTTTTAACATAAAATTGTATTATTGATTTATGCGTATGAAGTTATTTTTTAGATATTCTTTTATACAATAATAATCTATCAATCATAAATATATAAAACAGACTAAATTCGATTTTTTTGTTTTTCGATAAGGTTTCAAAGATAAGTGATGTTTTTAGACCAGGAGTACGTTGTTTGAAGCGAGTGTACTAAACATCAAACAAAAATCAAAGAATATCCGGCGCGATAGTATCGTCGTGTGAATGTTGAAGTAACCCTTTTCTTTCGTCTGGGGCCGTACTTACGCTCTCCGAGACTGAAGGTTCAGAAGTTGCTCCCGCATACATAGATTCATAAACTGGATTGGCGAAATTTCCCTTGAAAATAAAAGTAAATATTTTTTTCTAAAAAAATCTATAAATAGTTAATAAAGTGTTAATCGAAAACTTTAAAATACATTTCATTTTTTTTTATTGAGAACAGCAAATCTTAGTATAATTATGTAAGGTTATATAAAAACTATAGTCATCTCATGGAACAGAATTTTGTGTTACCGTGGCAGATGCACTGCTGGCGCTAGATGTACGGAAATTTCTCACTTTAAGAGAATGAGAAGACACAAAATTAATATAAAAAAAATAGTGTGGGAATAAAAGAAGTATCTTATTTACAGTCATAAGAAATAGAGTGACATGTTTGGTTGTTTCCAATAATAAGACGAAAAAAAAAAAAACTTAAACATGAACAAAAACTTGACGTTTCTTCTTGTCTGAGCATTATTCCCATAGAATTAATTATACAATACATGTATTCATACTTGTATCCAAAGATTGCTTTCAGATTTTTTTTTGTGGCTACATACATATGTATATGGGTACCCGGCGAGTTGTCTGATATTCATTTGGATGTAGCTATGTATGCTTTAACGCTTGCAGGTATTTTAGTATTCTAACAATTCGTTTTGGATTGATATTTCAATTTTTGTACAAACTGATTCGTTTTTGCCAAATTTGTAGTCTGTTGCATTGATGGGGGAGAGTACGATAAGCGCCAAAATTTGATAACGGGATCTTGTAGAGGAGTTCAAAATAAGTAATTTTTACTCTATCTTCCCCCGTTTAGGAGGTAGGGGCAATTTAAAATAAAAATGCTAAGAACGAACAAAGAGTTGTAAAAACCAAAATTTGCCCAAAAAAAAAAATAGATTAAAAATAATTTTTCAATTTTTTCATGAAATACACAAATTTCTTTATTTACAATTTGTTGCTCTATTTAATTCTTAATCAAAAACTGAAAACTACATGAATTTATGTCTAATAGTTTTCGAGAAAATTGGAAAATAACAAAATAAATATTTTAATACAATTAATTTTATTTGATGAAGATACAATATAGGATAAATTAATTTTTTTTTTAATACAGACATTGTATATATAATTATATAGTATTCTCATGAATCAGAATTTTGTGTTACCGAGAAGGCTCTCCTGGGGGCACTAGTTGTACGAAAATTGCTCACTTTAAGAGACCGAGAAGAGCCGAAGTTCATATAAAAAAAATAATAATATGCGATATTTTATTTTCTGTCATAAGAAATAGGGAGTGCGACAGGGTTGGTTGTTTCCCGCCACAACAAAATGGCAAAAAAAACGTAAACATAAACAAACTTTTGACGTTCCTTCTTGTCTGAGCATTATTCGCTTTCAGATTTTGTTTGTGGCTGCCTAGCGACGGAGTCGTGTATGCTATACATTTGGCTATAGTTATGTATGCTTTAACCATTGTAGGTATTTTGCTATTTTAAATTCGTTTTGAATTGATTTTTCAATTTTTGTGAAAACTGATTCGTTGTTGCCAAATTTGCAATCCCTTGCATTGATGTATTTGTTGTTTTTTATTATTTTGCAAATTGTTCGTAAGGGAGTAGGTGGGTAAGCAAAAGTAGCTTTGCAGGAAAGGTGTTGCTACTTGATATTTAATTTATGAGAAATAAAATAAAACAAATTGGCGACAAAAATAATGTTTTAATATTCCAAAGGAATATTCATTTTTATTATGTTTGGTTGAAGCAAAAATCTTTATAGGTAGTTTTTACTTAATTTAAATTAAAAAATAGCAACCTCACAACCGAAATTATAATTTGCACGTACAAGTAAAATTGTAAGATTCAAGTGAACTAAAAAAAAGTTCACATTGTTTTCACGTGTAATGCAATACAATTCCAGTATTGACGTGAAAAACACTAAAAACTTTGTTTAAAAGTAGTTTAATGGCATTTTGACGTTTGTGTATGTGAATTGGAATAAAGTTTTAATACCTACATTTATGTAAAATAACCTTTTTTGTTTTCAAGAATTGTGTAAACAATTTAATTTCACTTGAATTTTGTTTAAACATTAAAAATGAACATCTAATACCTCTTGTTTGATTGACAGTTATTAATTACAACACTAAAGCTTCAATAAATAACTTTCAAATGCTCTACAAATTTGTCTTAAACTTGTTTTTTATGCTATTTTGAATTTCTAATGAAGTTCTCAAAATTATTTTATCTATCAGAAGTATTTTTCATTAAAAAAAGTTGAAATACCTAATTTAATATACTTTTTGAAAATTATTTACATTATTCGAAAATATTTTTCTCATTGGGCAATGATTCTTCGAATTGGCAACTACATTTTCATTCTTCCTCCTCTTTGACGTTTTTTTTTTTGCCTTACTGTTATTTTTTTTAATCTTCCCTCCCTATTAATTTTATATATTCGTTTCAGATTTTTTTGCGTGACATATCTCTCAAATTATTTTTTCTTTTTTTAGTTCTCTCTTATTTTCTTCTCCTCACCTCTCTTAAATATGCATAAATATTGATTCCGAGGAGGCTGGTTAGGGGTCGCGTCGAGCTTTCCCTTTCATGATTGTACTATTCCATTATATATACAATGATACAGCTTGCTTGAATTCAAAAGAAACTTTGCATACACCCAGATTCGCACACCCAGATTGCATACACCCACCACGCACCTACCCAAAATCCTATAGTGTGCATACACCATAATACTGCGAGCTTACACTAATATATTTTTAAATTTCAAGTATTAATGTATCTACGTAAGTAAGAAAAAAAAATCTCCTAAAAAGTAATTTTAGAAATTTCCAATTTTCTGGAAAATTATTAGACATAAATTCATGTACCTATTATGTAGTTTTCAGTTTATGATTAAGCAACGGATTGTAAATCAAAAAATGTGTGTATTTCATGAAAAAACAAGCTGATATAATAAAGTACACGCCTTAAAAAATGTATCATAATGCAACATAACACCGAAATTATAATTTTCACGTATACCTTTATTTTTCACATGTAAAGTAAAGTTGTAAGGTTCAAGTGAACTAAAAAAAGTTCACATTGTTTTCTGTAATAAAATAAAATTCCAGTATTGACGTGAATTACATTAAAATTTGTGCGTTCAAAAGTAGTTTAATGACATTGTGATGTTTATGTATGCGAATTAGAATCAAGTTGTAATACCTACTTTCATGTAAAATAAACGTTTTCGTTTTCAAGAATTGTTTAAACATTTAAATTTGAATTGAATTTTGTTTAAACATTAAAAATGAACATCTAATACCTTTTGTTTGATTGACAATTATTTATTACCACACTAGAACTTCAATAAATAACATTCAAATACGCTACAAATTTGACTTGAACTTGATTTTTTATGTATTGCGTCATCAAAAGCAAATGAAGGGTCAAGGGGAAAAACGGCACAAGTCCATTTTTTTTTCAAAATTAACCTAATGATGCCATCTTGTAGGTTTTTGCAAGTGCTTTCTGATGTTCTATTCTCTTTTTTTTTTAAAAAAGCCATACAGAGGAAGAACGGCACAAGTCCATGTTTAATGGATTAAATAATCGTATTATATTGTTGCTTTTGTTATAAACATATGTACCAGTATATTTGTTTAATATAAGTGAGAGTGAGTTAAAGAGTTAAAAGAGTACCTCTTTTTTAAATCACCAAGGGTTTGTTGAAGGTCATAGAATGTGATTATCTGCATCAAAAACCTTAAAGGTCCCAAATCTCAAAATTTCTAAAAAAATGTACCTGTCTGAAGACCTAAATATTAGTAAACTATACACAAGATTACCCAATTTCTTAAAAAAAAATTGAAAAATAACTAAGAGTATTTTCAAAAGTGACGATTAATTCATTGACGATCCCAACGATGGACAATTGATCAAAAGGGAAAAACGACACAAGTCCCATAGTATTTATTTCATAAATTATTTATATTTAATCGTACTCTATTTATTCGTCAAAAAAAAATATTTTTTTTCCGCTACTAAAAACATAATTGGTTACAAAACTATGTATTTTTAGAATTTTGATTTTCTTTTTAATTTAGCTGGTATAAGTAAGTAAACTTATAATTTCATTTTCTGTTTGTTTTTTTTTTTCTGTAAAAATGGCACAAGTCACCTTATTCATTAAATTATTTTTAATAAATCTATTTATCCATGGAATGAACATTAAATTTTTGTCTTGATCTAAGAAAATGATGGGCTAAAAAACTGTGTTTTTGAATTTCTATTTTTTCTTCTATATTAGCTTGTGTGAGTTTTGATGTGACTTGTGCCGTTTTTCCCCTGGACCCTTCGAATGTATGTAATAATGCACCTTATGTGTCAATAATTAAAGAAAATTTAAATTAAAATATATTATGGGAATAACATTCAGTAAGTCTCTAATGGAGTTTCCATTTTCGTCGGACCCTGCATCAAATCCGATTCTTCCGATTTTTTTGTCGATCGTTTACACCAAGTTTTCGACTCGCTTAAAAATACAGCACAGTTAAAAAACGTCGACGTTTTTTCACAAAGATTTTCATGCAATCTCAAAATAAACAAAAAGCAAAGTAACTAAATAAAAAGATAAACAATATAGATACCTAACACTGCCAATATTATAGTATACAAAAATAAGAGAAACAGTAATGCGAATGGGCGTTTTTTTTTTTAAATAATATTTCTATGCTATAAAATATATTATTCAATATTTTTTTTTCTATTTAGCGTGTGAATTATTTTGAAACTTTTTCCAAGACCGAGAAAATGAAAATTTACCGCTATTATGCTCATTTTTTGAGGGAATACATCTCATAGGAACGATCGATATCATTATCAACAGTATAAACATTTCTAGTTTGATCTAAGCCACAGTTAAAGTCAGGCTGTTGAGCTCTTTAAAAATTACCGGAAATTCAAGTGCTCGTAAAAAGGTAATTTATATAATTTTTAATAATTTATTTTTTTTTGACTACACTTAAGTTTTCAAGAAAAGATCTTACCTTACCTGAATATCGCATTTTTTTGTTAAAAAAGAAGTTTCATGTTTGTAAATTTTAAATAACCAAATTCGCGTAAACCGTGTAACGTTATAAGACAAAATTCCTTTAAAAGTTTTTTTACTTTTCATATGAAAGTTTTAGAAATTGAATTTTTTGAATTTTATTGAGTATTTTGTATTTATTTAACAAAACTAAAAAAATATATATATATAAAGCGACCATTTTCATTTAAACAATAGTTAAGGATGTGTAACGTTATAAGACATTTTTTGCTAAAGTCAATGAAGATGAAGTTTAAGACTTTCTTGGACTTCAAATATATTAGTGAACTGTCTTGATTCTTTATTTATATGCCAAATTATTTATCTGCTTCAAATTTGACAAAGAAAAATTAATTTTAAAGGAAATTTTAAAAATATTGTACCTGCTTTTCTAAAAAACACAACATTTACTGTAAAGGACTATAACTTCTTACAGGGTTGTCCAATTTTGGTTTTAATGGATTAAGCATCGAAATCTACCTTAAAATCATGTATCATATGTTTTAGGTGTACTAAAACGATTAAATGAGTTTGTTTTACCTGGACCACCACCCACCATCCCCCCTTAAAATACGATTTTACAAAAATGGGAATTTTGGAGAAGTTTTTGTTGTGTTGCATAGAATGATGTTTGGTGTCATAAAATTTCTTAAATCAATTTTTTTGGACCTTTCGGTTATATTTTGGCTTTTTTATCCGCCCATTTACGTTATAATAGAAAATGAAGTACCTTATGGTAAATAAATTATTTTTTTATATACATTTGTTTTCTTGTTTATACTTTACTACATAGAATTTTTCCTTTCAGTCATATTTTCACCAATTTTCACACAAGAATTCGGAAGGTAACGTTATAAGACTTTTTTCTGTAACGTTATAAGACACACATTTGAGCTCAAATAACACATACAAACATAACATTTTCTCAAACAAAAAATGGTAAACTGTTATTTGGAATTTTATCTCAATTCTCTAAAAGAAAAAAAATTAATTAGCACACCAATTTCGCAGAGTTTTTTAAATATGTCCAGTAACCTCAACAGCTACTTCCAAAAAATGTAACGTTATCAGCCAATTTGGAGGGGAATATTTAAAAATCTAAAAGAGATAATTAAAAACTTTTTTCTACAAAAATTAGATTTTGAAGAGATCTTTCAGACGTATGTTTAAAAATCAGATTAGCATTGCAGTTTTTCTAGTAATAAGGAAAAAACACGTACAATGTAACGTTATAAGACGGAAGCCATGACCATATATGGTCATCGACTAATTTTTAGAAACTGCCACAAGTCTCTAAACCCAACCTTTGACATTTGTTTCTGTTTATCGGTTTAAGTTCTATCGGTTTTTAATTTTTAACACAGGGAATACAAACATGTACAAAACATGTATATCTTTTAGTCAATCGATGAAAAGTTGAAAAAAGGAAAAGATTTGTCTTAAAGAAAATGTACGAACTTGAATGTGAAGAAACGTTATATGGCAATTACGTATGGAATATAACATAGTTGAAATGTCCGCCACGGCTTTGCTTGGTTGCGCGTATTCTAGAGGTCAAGTTTCCAAGACTTTGTCGCATAAATCCGTTCAATTTGCTGGATAACATTGGTTATGTTGACTTTGAGCGCATCAACTGTTTGTAGTTTATTTGCATAGACTTGCGATTTAAGATAAACCCAAAGAAAAAAGTCTTAAGGCGTTAAATCGCTAGATCTCTTTGGCCAGCTTATGTAACTATTGCGCGATATCACCATGACTTCATTCACGCAGAATGTCCATCGTTGTATGCGCTGCGTGACACGTAGGACCGTCCTGTTGAAACCACATGTCCTTATCCGTATCATCCAGCTTAGGCAAAAGAACTTGCTGATCATGATCTGTAGCGCTGGCCTTTGACTATTATGGCAATGCCTGTTTCATTTTGAAAGAAGTACGGGCCGATGATTTCGTCAAACCAAATTCCGCAGCAAACAGTGGCTTTCTCGGGATGCATTTTGTATCTCTTGTGGATTTGTATCATCACAAATCCTACAATTTTGTTTTTTACATATCCATTCATCCAAAAATGGGCCTCGTCGCTAAAGATGAATTCTTAGCGTAGTGCACGGAAAGTTTTTCTAACGGAGTGCTGATTTAATAATAAAATTTAGTTATAACCACAAATTGTTCAAGACTATAACCATTCATGGTGATTTGGCACACAGTATCTACTAAAGAATTTACATCAGTTATTCAGATAAGGCTTTAATGACATTTCCGGTGTAACAATTCAAAGGTCGAGTCTCTTTTGAAACACTTTTTATTTGCATAACTCGGAACAAAACACTGAATCTAGACGTGCTGAGGAACTGATTGTCATAGAAAATCATCGAAAATTCTGTAAATATTAATGAAAAACTACATTAAATTGGCACCGGCATTGTTTAAATAAAATGATCAACTGCTATAAACCTAGAAATAAGAAGAGCAGCTTAATACGATTGTTACATAATCATTATCGTGATTTCGAATTTTTAGTGAATCTTAAAAAATATCGATCTTGTTAAAGAAAGATCTTACTACACAAACAATCTTATCAAAAGGTTTTTGGTAAATTGTTAAATTCCGTTGAACAGATATCTGACTTGCCGTTAGAAGTTTTCAAATTAGGTGACACAACTCAAATGACTTGTAAAATAAACTGTGTACATGTTTTCGAAGAATCTATTTTGTCACCGTTATTATTTATTTTATTCATTATTTATTTTATTCATTATTTATTTATATATAGACAGAAGAATTTAATTTACTACTACTATAATTTTATTATAATTATTTTTTACATTCGGTCTATTTTTTTGATATTCGATATTCAGACGAATGGTTTACCAACATTTGGCCAAATATCGAATATCAAAAGGATACTAGAAAAGGATTACATATTATCTTACAAAAAATGTTTTCTTTTTATTAAAAATGTTAATTTAAAATGTTGTAGTATATAAAAGTAACCAATCAATGACAAGTTTTGAATAAAAACTACTTTCAGCATACGGTGGCAACAAACGATATTTTCGTAAACAATTCTAGCTAGTTTATTATTTTCTTCGAAAATCTCAGAGGTAACTGTTATTTTGTCTAAGTGTGCCATTTGGTAAAGCTTTTGACAAAGAAACAAGAATGTTTTTTAAATTTAAAAACATCTTAAACAAATTTATACAAATAGGTATATACACTACATATTGTAAATATTTCATGGAAAAAAATTACAAGTAGATAATAGAAAAGGAGAATAAAAATAAATAAAATAAGAAAATAAATATAAATTAATCAAAAATCAAAGAATCAATAAGCATGTACATGTACAAGCGAAAATAAATAATTTAAGAAGTAAATAAATGAATAATTAAATAAACGAAGGCATATACTAATAAATAAATAAATTAACAAGTAAATAAATAAATAATTAAATAAATACAAATAAATTAATAAGTTAATAATAAACAAAAACAAACAAAAATTTATAAATAAACTAGAGGACCCAGTGAACTTCGTCCCACTCCAATTGAGTTCTAACAACATGCCTGGCTGTAAGATTGGTGTATATGTCTCTAATCCATCAAAATTTTCATTACTCTTGGAACTTACAGGTAAAAGTTTATCTTTAACAAAATTATTTGAATGGTATTAAGTTGAAATTCGTCTTTTTCATGGCATTTTAAAACCATTAAACTGATAATAAAAAGAAATTTGATAACTTGCCGTTAACTTTGGGCAGACGACTGAAAAATAAAAATTTGACAACCAATTTTTTTTTGTATTGGAAAATAAAGTTGTATTTTAACTGTCTTCTTTTCAATTTTTCAATATTTTTTTCCCGACAAACATATCAAAAGTAAAATCAGCCAAATCGTCCAAGTCGTTCTCGAGTTTTAGAGAGACAAACAAACAGAAATTGATTTTTATAAGTAGGTACATATGTAGAAGATTACTCTACCACCTTGAAGTATGCTTAATATGTACATAACATATGTATTGAAAAAAGCACTAAAATACATGCTATTAAAGAAAATTGAAATAATAATATAACTATTTGTTATATTTGTTAATAGCTACTTAACGCTAACACCAAAATAAAAAAAAAAATTAACAATGAAGCAAAAAAACGTAAAAGAGGAGGAATAATTGTAATGTAAGTAGTTGCCCATTCGAAAAATCATTGCCCAATGAGAAATATATTTTTAAATAATGAAGTAAATTCAACTATGTATTTCAACTTTTTTTTAATGAAAAATATTCTTGATTAGAAATACAAGATTGGTGCATATTTTCTTTTGATGACGCAATACATAAAAAATCAAATTCAAATCAAATTTGTAGCGCATTAGAATGTTATTTATTGATGTTTTAGTGTGGTAATAAATAATTGTCAATCAAACAAAAGGTATTAGATGTTCATTTTTAATGTTTAAACAAAATTCAATTCAAATTTAAATGTTTAAACAATTCTTGAAAACGAAAACGTTTATTTTACATGAAAGTAGGTGTTAAAACTTGATTCTAATTTGCATATACATAGACATCACAATATCATTAAACTACTTTTGAACGCACAAATTTTAATGTAATTCACGTCAATACTGGAATTTTATTTCATTACAGAAAATGTGAACTTTTTCTTAGTTCACTTGAACCATACAACTTTACTTTACATGTAAAAATAGGTACTTCATCGAAATGCCCATGGATGAAATTAATTTAGGTCAGTCACTAAACGCATTCGCTATCATCTTTGTATAACCAAACCATAGAAGTCTCTTAGCGGAACATTATGAAGCAATTGAATCTGTTGCAGAGGGATTATTGCAATAAGTTTTCTTTCTCAGACGGTGATCTTAAAATTAAAAATTGATGTTTGCCCTTTTTAAGAAAATATATGTTTGATGCCACAAGAAAACCTGACATGTCAATTTTTTGTATTCATATTTTATTATTTAGTGGCCCTAGTACATTCAAAATTTCATATAAGTTTTCATGTGACAAAAGTTAAAATTTTGTTGACCGGTGTTATTAAACTTTTATTTTTATTTCTTTTTTTTTTGGAAGAGAAATGTGTGTTTATTTTATTATTATATTTTATTTGTGAACTGTTTTTATATAGGTACATAATTAATAAAAAATGTGGTGTTTAAAAAAATATCTACTGGGAAAACATGGAATCTACCGAGGACATTATTTCAAACAGTGGGAACACTGGTATAGAATGCGGATGAAAGGCAAGCATCCTATCTTCCTTGTACTGACAATTTATAAAGGATAGTTGCATCAAAAGACTTCAAGAAAAGACTTCAAGAAAATACTCAAATTACGGAACCGTTATACTTGTATGTTATATACATATATTATACAAAATGGTGATAAAATTGACCGGTTCCAGAAACGATATACATATTATGTATGTAAGGACTTTAAATATCACAAATATAAAGTTTGAAAGTATTTCTTCTGGAAAGATTTTACAATTATGACGAAACGATATAAGCACTTTTCTAAACTACAAAGATTTACATTGTATGTATTTTCCCTGCAAAAAAAATTCTCGTGCGCTTTGGCGAGGGTTAGATTCTTATTCTATACTGTGAAAATGAACATTGATTTTATTAAAAAAATAACACAACTTTGAAAAATAAAGTTGATAAAAAATGCTCTTTTTAAATTTAAAGAAAGATTGTTTAAAGGGTTTATATTTATGTATGTACATACATAATGTAAATTGTTGTTTTGCTTATGTTATTTCCACACTACCTGTTTCATAACCCAGCAACCGCCACTGATTGTTTGCGTAATATCAGATTACATTTTCTTGCTCCTGGTAATGACACACACCCCCCCTCCCCCACCCTCCAATTGAAAGCTGTGAATTTTCACATCTTGCACATATGGTTTGTCTGGTCTTGCATATGTACATTATTTGCTAATATTTGAAATGTAAGATTGCATAATAAGTTTAAATATCTAGTAATCTGGTAGTAAACAATGTAGCAGGGTTCGGAAAATATCGCTCGCGAACCGATTAATATGGATACTTCTCACACTTTTCCGATCTTCTCACGATCCGAAAAAAATAAAATTCCTATACGGATACTGTTCTCGGGATCCGAAAATTTCAGATCTCTCACGAACCGAATTAAATTATTTTCTTTCTCTTTTTTTCATTCGTGAGAGATCGAAAAAATATTTTTTTTTCGGATTTTGTTCTCTCACGAATAGAATTCGAAAAGATCCGAAAAGATCTGAAAAGGATCGGAAAAATTATTCATCGAATGTGTTTCGCGGAGTAAAGTTGATTTTGAACGCTGTTGTTTTAAAATTTTTAATCGCTGTTTTTTAATATAATTAATTCATAATGGGACGAAAAAAAGAATTTGAAATAGAAAAATACATTTCTTTTGAACAGGAAACAAATATTTCAACTTGTTTAAGATGTGACAAAAAATTAAAAGGAAAAGTCACAGGAAACATTAAAAGGCATTTTAGCAAAATACATGGTGTCAGTTTTGATGAATGAATGAATGAATTTTGAAACCTTACGAAAGGCTTTTTGACTCCAATTTAAATTCAAAAAATATCGTGGAAAAAATTAGTGAAGCAGCTTCTGACATAAGGCTGATAATGGCAAAAGCTGTGCATAACAAGTTAGTATGCTTAAAATTAGATATTGCCACTCGAATGGATAAAAGTATTTTGGGAATTAATATCCAATACATAAACAATTTCAAAGTCTGTGTTAATACACTTGGCATGATACAGCTTAAAAAAAAGCATACAGCTGAATTTTTGAAAAACGAAGTAGTGAACTGTCTTAAAGAATTTCAAATTGAAATTAATCAAGTTTATTCGAGTACAACTGATAATGGTGCAAATGTTTTGAAAGCTTCGAAACTTTTAAGAGAAATGCGAGAAGAAATACAAATAAATATGCAGCCTGGAAGAGACGCAGTTGGTGAGTCGGATTATTCAAACCATGAAGACCAGTTTGAGGAAATTCACAGACAACTTACATCAGTTTTGTCAGTTGTGCGATGCGCAGCTCATACAATCCAGTTAGCTGCTAACGATGTTTTAAAAAACATTCAAGTCCAGGTAGACGAGTGCCGAAAAGCAGTTAAAGCCTTACGTGTCGTTGTGCGAGCAGGAGAATGCAATATTCAAATGCCTACTATTGACAACAATACTCGGTGGAATTCAACATTCGAAATGATTGAATCATTGTCAAATGTAAGAAGTGTGCTGGATAATAATAATGAAGAACAGATTAATTCTACTGACGTTGATTGGCATTTCATTCAAAAATTCTTGAAGGCTTTCAAATCCCTTGCAGAGTGCACAAAAAAATTTCAATATCAAGATTATTTAATCGGTGATTTTTACCGAGACTGGCTGTGCTGCGAAATAGAACTGGAGGAATCTATATACGAAAACTTTATGGCAAGAGATTTGCTAGATGCTATGCAACTTCGAAAAGTAAATCTTTTGAAAAACGAAGCATTCATCACGGCAATATTTATGGACCCCCGATTCAATTTTCTAAATAGCACATTTTTGACAGACGATGAAAAAAAAAGAGCCGTGGTAAGATAATTTTTTGCTCCTTTTCTCCAAAATAAACTTTTAAAAAACATACAGCTTGAGTTTGCAAGCAACAATCTGCCTGCGATTTCAATATTTTAAGACATTTCGCGGAATGTAATTTTTCGGTATTTCCGGTCGTATGCAAATGCATATACCTATATTTCCTAGAAATGTTTTTTTTTTATATTTTTATACCGCCACCGCCGCGCCGCTTTGACCTGCGTAGTAGTTTTTTTTCGGGTTTTTCCATTAAATGAAAAAAAAAAATATAACATACTGAAAGGGTTTTTATTTTTTAATATTGCAGCTACAAATTCTGAGAACAAATGAACTAATTAAGCAACTGGAGGGTACAGAAGAAAACAACGAAGCATCAATTTATAACAACACTAGTTTGGTGGATACATCATCATCAGAAAATAATTTTTCCAGGTTGGAAAACAGAATTGTTTCTATGGTTGGCACACTTTCTACATCCAGAGAACAAAGATCCCTTAAACAGATGTTGGAAAATTTATCCTATATGGAAAGAGTTCCGCTTACAACCAATGTTTTAGAGCACTGGAAAACTTTCAGTAGTAAGGAACCACTCCTAGGAAAACTAGCACAAACAATTCTGTCAGTTCCATCAACCCAAGTCTCTGTGGAACGGGCTTTTAGTGCCCTTACAGTCCTTATAACAAAAAATAGGAGTAAACTCTCAAAAGACACAATAAACAATGTTTTGTTAGTTAAGCTGAATAACGAATTAATTGAAAACCTAAAAATGTAAAAAAAAAAAACAAAATGTACCAATTCTTCTTTTCTAAGCATTAATATTTTCTATTTTCTTAATAAAAACATTTAAAAATTGATTTTTTTTTTTATTTTTATTAATGATCGGTTCGTGAATGGATCTTTTTTTGGATCTTCTGTGATAAATTCGTGAACGAATTAAATTTTTCAGTTCCCAACAAAATTTAATTCGTTCGCGAACACAAATTTTATTTTTAAAGATCCGAAAAATAAAATTCGCAATCGAATTAAAAATTTAATTCCCGGTTTGGTTTTTCGATCGCGAACGAATTAAATTTTATCGTTCTCCGAACCCTGCAATGTAGTTTTATATTTAAAACTACACAAATCGTCTTTTTTATAGTTGTTGTTTTAAAATGTATTGCATAGATCTTAGAACCATTAGAAAATAAAGGGTAATCGTGTTCTTGCCCGACATTTTTAATTATAACCTCAAAAGTGCTAAAATGAAATGTATACATATATTCCCAGTCTGAAATTTTATCTTACCTTATCATTATCGCTTACATACGCTGGCGCTTCATCAATATCACCTCTGTACATTGGGTTGGTTATTTCTACGTTATCTGTGAGCCTTGCATGGGAAAACGGTTGACTGATTTTTCTTTTTCTAAGTATCAAAGATATAAATTATGAAATAACATTTAAATAATTATGCACTTTTATATAATATATTATTGATTTATTGAAAAACTTACTTTAAAAAGAATATGGCACCAATAAATAAGGCAATCATTAAAATCATTATAGCCAATAATACGCTAAGTATTGTTAAAATACGTGTTGATTCATCTTGAGATGCTTCTAACGCATCAGGACTGTTTGATAAACAAGCTGCTATTGTATCGTCTGCGCATCTAGAAAATATAATAAAAAGGCATTCGAATTTTATTTCGTATTGTTATTTGAAGAGAGTGTTGCATGGTTAAACCAATGAAGTCGTGAGTGGAACGAGATATGAAATGATTCGATACTAAAATTTAAGTGATTGTAAATAGAATGCACTATCTTCAACAGATCGATCCAACTATTGGGGTATGCGGACGACATAGACATCATCGGCCACTCCCAACGTGTCGTTATTGAGACCTTTACTACAGTTGAAGAAAATACGAAACTACTTGGTCTTGAAGTTAACAAGGACAAGACGAAATACCTGCTATCAACAAACAAAAACGCATCCATCCACCGGCTTGGACACAACGTCACTATTGATAGCAGTAACTTCGGAATAGTTAAGGAGTTCATCTATCATCTGATGGATCCAAAACAGATGAGGGAGTTGGTGGCGTATACTCCGACAGATTGAACTTAAGTCTCTTTTTTCGTTTACCCAAACACTGTAGTGTGTTCCAGGCAGAACTTCTTGCCATCAAAGAAGTCTTGGCTCAAGGAAAACGTGATATCGTCAATTGATATACGCATCTTCTCGGATAGTCAAGCTGGCATAAAATCCTTAGAATCAGTCTCTATTAATTCAAAAGTAGCCCAAAATTGTAGATCATCTCTAATGGAGGTGCCCGATTAATTCAATATTAACCTAATCTGGGTGCCGGGCCATAGAGACATTCCAGGTAATTGCAAAGCACATGAATTTGCAAAAAATGGAACAAGTCTACCACTATTAGATAACAAATCTAATATCGGTATACCACTACATAGCTGCGTGTAAACTCATGCTAAAGCAGGATACCATTGAGAAGGTGAATCACAGGTGGTCTGATTCACTCACCTATCTGGCAACAAAATCAATTTGGCCAAAACTTGATGCTAAACGCTCAAAGCAACTCATCTCGATTGGTAGACGGCACATTAGCTCCGTTATAGGTATCCTTACTGGTCACTGCTTAATAGGCAGACATGCCTGCGACTTGGAGCTCCGGGAAACGATTTCTATAGAAGCTGTATGGACAAGGAAGAAGAAAAGTCAGTTCCTCATCTTCTTACCCTAAGAAACCGCTACTATGGTTTAGTAAATGGCTTCAAAACCTCTCTCTCGAAAGACGCAATGCTTGCTCTACTTAAGAGTTTAGTCAGTCCTTCTACATGGTAATTAGTGCTGGACGATAAGCAGAAAAGGAGAGCTGTTGGGATCTTTCGAGAGAAAAATTCGTCGTCGGATATTTGGGCCTTTGTTCGAAGGGGGGGAATGGAGGAAAAGATACAACGGCGAAGTCTATGAGCTGTACAAATATGTGGACTTTGTCAAAAAAGTTAAAAGCCGTCGACTTTATTGCCTCGGCCACATCGAGCGAATGGGCAACAACGCTCCAGCTAAAAGAATCTGGTTCGAGGCGGCAAGGATAACCGAACTTCCGGTTTAAAGACCAAGCCATCGCGGATGCCAGAAGGCTTGGTCTGGATAACTGGAAGCAACGTGCTCGGCATCGCAGAGGATGGAAGGCCATCATGTCTAGTAAAGTAAAGTAAAGTAAAGTAAAGTAAAGTAAAGTAAAGTAAAGTAAAGTAAAGTAAAGTAAAGTAAAGTAAAGTAAAGTAAAGTAAAGTAAAGTAAAGTAAAGTAAAGTAAAGTAAAGTAAAGTAAAGTAAAGTAAAGTAAAGTAAAGTAAAGTAAAGTAAAGTAAAGTAAAGTAAAGTAAAGTAAAGTAAAGTAAAGTAAAGTAAAGTAAAGTAAAGTAAAGTAAAGTAAAGTAAAGTAAAGTAAAGTAAAGTAAAGTAAAGTAAAGTAAAGTAAAGTAAAGTAAAGTAAAGTAAAGTAAAGTAAAGTAAAGTAAAGTAAAGTAAAGTAAAGTAAAGTAAAGTAAAGTAAAGTAAAGTAAAGTAAAGTAAAGTAAAGTAAAGTAAAGTAAAGTAAAGTAAAGTAAAGTAAAGTAAAGTAAAGTAAAGTAAAGTAAAGTAAAGTAAAGTAAAGTAAAGTAAAGTAAAGTAAAGTAAAGTAAAGTAAAGTAAAGTAAAGTAAAGTAAAGTAAAGTAAAGTAAAGTAAAGTAAAGTAAAGTAAAGTAAAGTAAAGTAAAGTAAAGTAAAGTAAAGTAAAGTAAAGTAAAGTAAAGTAAAGTAAAGTAAAGTAAAGTAAAGTAAAGTAAAGTAAAGTAAAGTAAAGTAAAGTAAAGTAAAGTAAAGTAAAGTAAAGTAAAGTAAAGTAAAGTAAAGTAAAGTAAAGTAAAGTAAAGTAAAGTAAAGTAAAGTAAAGTAAAGTAAAGTAAAGTAAAGTAAAGTAAAGTAAAGTAAAGTAAAGTAAAGTAAAGTAAAGTAAAGTAAAGTAAAGTAAAGTAAAGTAAAGTAAAGTAAAGTAAAGTAAAGTAAAGTAAAGTAAAGTAAAGTAAAGTAAAGTAAAGTAAAGTAAAGTAAAGTAAAGTAAAGTAAAGTAAAGTAAAGTAAAGTAAAGTAAAGTAAAGTAAAGTAAAGTAAAGAACTATTAGTATAATTTCCAATCGGCAAAACCGGGACAGGCCGGTATTGTTTTGTACAGTAAGTCCTACTTACAGACATTCATTGATGAAGCTGCCTTTCGTGCAAACTCCGCAATAGTTTACGCACTTTGGAGGTTTATCACAACGATCACCTTCCCATTCGCCGATGCAGGTACAATATGGCACAGCATAAGTTTCTAGCTTACAAATGCCGTTATTTTGACAATAACCTAAGCATGGATTTTCGTTGCGGATAGGTTTCTGAAAATAAAAACAAAACTTAATTTTATCAGATGTCATTAAAATTAATAACGTACTTCACAAAGATTCCCATTGAATTGGTCCGTGCAGTTACACATTGCCATTCCTTTTATGACATGACAAACACCATTGTTTTTACATATTATTCCTGTACAAGGAGTTCGTGGTGGAACCGGAGACTGATCGCAAACTAAATACAATGTTAAAAACATTTAAAAATAAGTACATATAAAAGAACCAAAATAAAACTTTACATCTTGGCGGGTTTAAAGTTTGGCATAGATCTGTCTCGCAACGATCACCACCATAACGTTCAGTACAAGCACAAATCAATTGCTGCCCCCGGTCCGTGCAAGTACCACTATTTAAGCAATAATCGTTGCACGAATGTGATTCGCATTGTTCACCATAATATCCAAATACGCATTCACATTGTGGCCCTTTATTACCAATTGTACAAGATCCGTTATTTTTACAGAAACCATCGCAGACATTTATTTCACAACGTTTTCCAGTAAATCTGAAAATGAATTAATTAAAACTGATTTAAAAAAAATTTGGTGAATATATGCTTACCCGTCTGGACAGTCACATTGTGAGGTACCCGTTACTGTCTCTCGGCAAATGCCCCTATTCTCGCAAGTAAGGTTTGCGCAGTGCTCACATTTTTCCCCGACAAACATATCAGGACATGTACACTTCATTCCTTCTTCAGTAATTAAGCAGGATCCTCCGTTATGACAACGGCTTTGACATTCTGGAACAGATGTCTCACACTTAGCTCCTGTCCACCCAGGAGGACAAAGGCACTTTAAAGGTGGTGGTTCCGCTGAACTGGGTAGAAATGCTGCAACTGTGCATAATCCTCCATTCATACAATATTTTGAGCAACGATAATGTTCACATAGATCTCCTTCGAACTGTGGTTGACAGATGCATTTTGGAACGTGATCGATAACTTTGCAGGTACCAAGATTACATTTCAGTGGACAATAATCCGGAACTTCAATTTGTGCCTTACATTCAGTATTCTAAAAAATTAATGTTACTGATAAGATATGAGTTAACGAAAGAATACAAGTTTGCTTAACTCCTTCAGGCCTTGAATTTTAAAATTAACATTTTTTAATGTTTTGATGATTGATATATGATAGAATAAGATTTAAAATCTTGTTTTTCCTTTGGTGACAATGGAATAAAACAATTATTTAAAAATACGTTTTTCCCAACGCTTGACAAAAGTTGCTGGGATCTTGAGAGGAACTGTTTGTGTAGTGTGTAGCGATGTTGAGTGTTTGCGAAAACGGTTTGAATAAATTCCAAAAAAAATAATTTTCGGTGGATGTTTGAATAGTGTAAGCAGAAGTCGTCACCAGATACAATTATCTCGGCCTAATCATTTAGCCCAACATGAAACTCATGCATCATTTGGATATAAGGAAAAACGAAATACCAATATCAGCAAAGTATCGAATTTTTGCAGCCGTCATGAACTCAGTTATGTGTTATAGTTGTCAAACATGGGGATTAAAACAATATGAAAATTATTTCACCTTCCCATAAGCACTGCCAATTACCAACCAACAATTAACTTTGGAAACAGGTTTATGAAACGAGCAAATGATTGGATGGCATTATCAGAGTAATGTAAGACAAGAATATTTATACAATTCGATGATGTATCACTCTTAAACAGCAATGCTATAATCTCTTCGAACTATCTGATATTCACTATCGTAATAAATTATTTACCCAGAACTGAACTACGACCTGAGAAGTAATAACCATTTTACTGACTGCCATAGCCTCAAAGCGATATCTCTGATAGCAAAGCAAGATGTGAAATTTTGAATCCACTTTTACAAATACAAATTCAAATCGTTGCACAATATGCAATCTAAACTCAAAGGAAGATACATTCCACATATTGCATGTCTGATATATAAAGACATAAGACTTATTTAGAGCTCTAAATAAGTATTATTTCTCTATACATAATTTATTTACTCATAGATAGAATCTATCTAATCTAAAAAAAAATTAATATCATATCAAAAAAAAAAATCAAGGTGTTGATAGGTACAGACGTTGAAAAACTGTGTCCAAACTCTAGGAGGCACTCATATCAGTTGTGATTGTGAGAGAATATCAAGAATGCTTTCATGTTATTGACCAAATGGGAAAAAGCAAAACCTCTAGATATTACTAAATGGACCAAAAAAGAATTCAGGAGGAAAAAACGAGATGATAAGTGTAGAGTAGGGGAGGTTCTTTTTAGTGGTGGTGAAAATTTCAAAATAAATGCATTCATTCCTATTTGCGACAAGTTATTGGATGAGCTGAACAGAAGAAATGAATTCTATGAATAAATAACAGATTGTTTCATTTTGTATCTAATTAAAATAAAGACAAACATTGTCCAGCAATTATACCCGGTTGATCTTGAGGAAGATTTTCAATAGGAGTGTGCCTTACTCAAACATTTTCTGAAGCAAAACAACACTGAAATATTTAAATCTCGGTCAAATCCTGCGAAACATTGCTACTCGTTTAAAAGAACAAGAACTCCAGAGGACAGTCTTGTTTGCACGTATTTTTTCGAAAAAGTTAGACAATAAATTGAAGAAATACAATAATTCCACAGTTTCATAAAAAATACGAAGAAACTTCCAATAGACGTTGAAAATAGTGTGGTTGATGTAACACCAGTTAAAGCATACCTTGGAGGCCATACCGGAAAAGGATGCACGTCTTATGACAATGCAGATGACAAGGGATAATATTTAACACCCAAAAACAAGCTTCTGCAGCAATTATTAACACCGTTAGTCGGTGGATTGTCAGTACAGCTCTCCACAAAATTGGCTACATCGCAGTTATAAAGAAACCAAAACCGACATTGTAGCTAAAATATGTTAAACACCTATTTAAGTTCGCTAAAGAACACCTAATTGGACAATGACAGGAGATGTATTCAAATGTAATAGTTTTCAGTCATATTACATATTTTAAGTCATCTGATGTGAAATCTTATGTTCTTTTCTCTTTGCACTTCATGCAAAGTCTTTGCTCTTTTCTGCAAAGTGACTGTGAAAAGTGTTACACAAAGAATTTATTCATCTTTGCATTTTTGCCTTATCACTTTCTACTTTGTGTTGCTATAAATATAACATGCTAAAATGTACCACCGCACTGTGTATTGAAATAAAACGAAACTTTTGATTTTGCAACACCATGTATAGTTGCAGCTACATGGTACTGGCAATCATTTCTAAGCGAATGAGAGCACAGTAACAGTTATTTTCAGCCCACAAACGATGATTATTTCTTTATTTAAAAAAAAATCAACTTAAATAATAATAAGAATAAATAATTTCGTCTAGCAAAAAAAAAATTAATAAGTTATGAATAAGAATCCGTTATTCTGAACGTAAAACAACAACCGAAGATTGCTTCAATTTTTTTTTTTTGTTTAATGTTGGTCCAAATAAAAATCATGTATACGGCTTAACCGAAAAAACAATTGAAGCATAAATTAACATCACACCATAAATTCGTGACTTCAATAATGTCAACAATTTAGGATGGAGGAAGTTTTCCAGGGTTAAATACAACCCCAGAAGAATAAATAAATAATTAAGTTACTTGAGAAAATAATATCTTATATATAAAATTCTCGTATATCTATATATTATGTGTATCGTAAGCTACCGAGTCAATTATTTTGTTTAAATTTTTAAAACTTAAGTAAGTATTTATTTTTTAATACAAAATCAAGAAAATAAATTAAAATTAAATTAAAGGTCGGTGATAGAATGGTAAAAATTAAGGGTTGCATGAATTTTTGAATGCAACACTACAAAAAAATAAAACAAAATTGTCAAAAAACAAATATTAGTGGTGGACAAGCTTCACCACTGGCGATACGTAAAATAGATAGTAGCCGATTCTTGGACCTACTGACTATTCATATAAAATTTCATACGAATCGTTTGATAAGTGCAAATTTATATAATTTTGCCGATTTTCCTTTAAACTTAAAATTGTTGCACTTATCCACTTTGACCGTTTTATTTAAGTACAATGTGAACATTTACTTTTAAAGTGAACTTGCTGTTATTTAATTTTTTTGAATAAAAATAAAAATTAGGGGCACATTTTTATACTGAATGAAAATTCGTTATTAAATTGATAATATTAATTACAGCGGCTTAAACCAAGTTAGCACTCGAACCCAATGATATAGTATATATGTTTAAATAATAACTATAGTTAAATTAATTAAATTCATAATTTTTTTTAAATAAAACTTGGCATAGAAATATTAAAATTTTATTTACCACCATAATGAACCCGCTTGGACAAAGGCAGGTATACCCCGTATTACTCTCAGATGATAGAACGCAAAGAGCCCTTATGGCCTTACAAGGTTCCTTAGCACACGGATTTGTAACTACGAAAATTAAATGAATAGTTATATTAATGAGTTACACATTCAATAAATAGACATTCAAAATGATCCTACTATTTTTGTTTTGTTTCAACGGGTGTAATATTCCAATGTCCGAAGATCGATATCCCTTCAACAAATATGTGCCGTTATCATTTCCAAACTTATTCATTTTGATAATACTTTGGTCATATAATTTGATATACAAATAATCTTCGAATACATCGATCTTTTGCGGTTTTTCTTTGTTAGAAAATCTTCTGACAACATTTCTATCTTTTCCATTCAGTCGACAAGTTTCAATAGTTCCCTTCCGATAATCAGCCCAATACAGCCTCCCAGTGGGATAATCTATAGACAAACTAATGGGCCAGCCAACATCAATTTCAACAAGACTCTTTTTGTTTGATCCATCTAGCGAAGCAATTAAAATTCCATTTTCCAAAGTTGACCAGATCATTATACGAGACTCGGGTTCTAAAACAATGTCTGTTGGATTCATTCCTGTGGATACCAAGGGTATGTACTTTTTTCCATCAATATCAGTTGCAATAATTTCATTCAGCCGGGAATCGATAATGTAAACCATGTGAGTCACCCAATCAACCGCCAATGACTTAGGATCATTCAACGAAGGTATCTAAAAAAAATGTTAAGAATATGGAAAATATCCGAGTCAAATAAAATAATTGAAACTTACTTCAAAAGCCATTAATTCTTTAAGATCACGTTTAATTCGAGAAGATTCGTGCTTTGTGTCACTAGATGGTGTAGCAATTTTCATTGTGTGAACCTTTCCGTGATGGGAATCAATCCAAAAAAGTAAAGTATCTTTAGGTCTAATTAAGATGTCAAAAACATCAATTTTAAGACTCTTAGTTTGGAAGAAACCTACTACAATAGTTCCTTCTTGCTTTTCAGGCAAAATAAAACGGAATTCTTGCTCGGAAGCTAAAAGAAGTATCTGATCCGGGCTGGACGCTTTGCAAGTATCATTTTTCTTAGGACCTTTCGAGTAGCCATCATTGCATTTGCAATTATAGTGGCCTGCCTTTTTTTCAATACAAATTTGAGAACAAGTTCCAAAGCCACAAACGGGTGGTTGACAGTTCATTTCGTCTGATCCATCGATGCAATTGTATTGACCTAAATTATTAAAGCTCTACAAATCTTTGTTGCTATTATTGAGTTGTAAAACTCACCATCACAACGGAAATTTTTTGATATGCATTGATCATTTTGACATTGAAATTGATCATGTTTACACTTGGGCAATGCTGCACAAACTTCAGGAGCCTCGTCTTCACGATCTCCACAATCGTTAACGCCATCGCATAAGGCGGATTTTCGTATGCATTTAAGATTTTTGCATCTTTAAAATAAAAATATTAATTTAAAAATTCTATGACCGATGTTTTTACAAAGTTCTTACTTAAATGCATTAACATGGCAGGGTGTTTCAGCACAGGTTTCTAAACTTTCATCAGATCCATCTGTACAATCATCCCAACCATCACACTTCCATCGGCTCATAATACATTTTCCATTTGCACAGTTGAAGTTTTCCGGGGGACAAGTGCAATTCACTTCATCTGATCCATCGGGGCAATCATCATCACCATCACATTGGTAGTTTCTAAAAAATCAGACAAATAATTTCAGAACATCAAGATTTATAGAGTCTCACCTATTGATACAAGTATTATAGGCTGCACATTTAAACTGGTTTTCTTTACAGGTGATATTACAGTTGATCTCGTCACTGCTATCGTCACAATGAATTTCTCCATCACAACGTTGATCATGTTTGATACATTTTCCGGTACCACATCTAACATGAGCATGAAAAGATATAGACATACATATTAAATATTAATATTAATTAATTAATAAATATTAAATAGTAAATAAAACAAAATGTAGGTATAGAGTCTGAGAAGAAAGGTAATCAAAAAATTATTTCTAGCAGACCATGCTAACTTTAGAGAAAGAATTTTCCAAGGAATCCCAGGACTTTAAATTGAGCAGTTACCACCAATAACTCTTTAATTCTTCCACTACGCACATATTAAAATGATATTGAAGCATTTCGATAATCCAAATCCTTGAAAAAAAAACTTTCATAATTTTTTAAATTTAAAAATAAATGCTTTTGTACAGAAGATGGGAATGTTTTCATAAAAATATGCTCGATGAAAAAGTTTCAAGAGGTATAGGTCTGTTCCAAGTGTTTTGTGCACAGAAATTCACAGCACACATTTTTTTAAGGAGTGGGGGTAAAATTCTCTCAGCGAGAGAGAAACTATACACAACAAAGAGGAACGACATTTCACAGAATCTACGAAACGTCAAAAATTCAACAAATTCGATTCGAAAGCGCGTGAAAAGTTTCTAATTGTGTAAATTTAATTAAAAAATGGATTTGTTAAAATTGTTACTAATTACTTTGGCTATTGATCTCATAACAAAACATGGCACATTCATCATATCCAATGTCCCAAAATCGGATTGCTGAAGTTGCAGGTTTACCATTCTGAAATATTTATTTTGATACAAGACAATAATAATAATTATAAAAAAACTGCCAAATATAGAAAATAGTTAAAAGCTATTGTGTCTTTATTTTAATTTTTAATATTTGTTATTTAAAATTATCTAAACAGTTCGTTATTTGTATGAGGATGAAACAAAAAATATATAGATTTTAAATACATTATTCTATTTATAATATCCATATCCTCCTCTACGACCATGATGACGAAACCCATAACCATTATCATAGCCTCCATAATTTGGAACCACTAATGGTACAGCGACTGCATATACTTGTGGTGGGGGTGGTGGTGGAGGTCGTGGTCGAAGTGGTGTTACAAAAACTACTGGAGAATATCTTTTACCACCGTATCGATATGATGGAATAGGACCTCCATTGCAAACCGAAAAAAGCAATAGCGCCGCGGTCATCGGTAAAACAAGTATTAACTTGAATTTCATTTCGATTTTAATGCTATTTTAAAGAAATGTGATTCCTATTTATATTTTTATTAAGCTTAAACACTTTCAAGAGGAATTCTTAAATGAAGTGTCAGTATTAATTATTGTGCTAATAAACTATTGCGATTACTTTAACTTTTCTATTAGTGAACCACCGAAACGCGGATGTTAAATTTTTTTTTGTCTTTCTTAGATCATTAATTTTGTACATAGATATAATAGATCATTAATTTTGTGCATTGATATAATAGATCATTAATTTTGTGTTTAAATATACACATTATTTAAAATAATTTCAGATGGTTGTTTTCATAGTTCCGTTGAAATAATTAGCAATAAATTTTAATTACTAAACAAAATAGTGTTGATTTATTTTATTGACTAAATGGAAAATTACAGTAGAAACCCGTACTTTTATATTACTTAAAGTACAAACGCTTGAGTCAAGTTTTATATTTCTGTTCTCAAATAAATATTTATTTTCAGTCTTTCAATAATCGTGTTGTGTAGTTTTTAAATTGTAGCATCGTTTGTTTAAACTTAAGTGAGGACAGTGAATTTTTAGCAAGAGTACGGGAAAATTGCATAAGTTTTTTATAGAATAGAATAGTTCAAAACAAGCATTTTTTACTACGGGTGCGGGGGGAGGTCTATCCCCCCGTTAAGGCGGAAGAGGCAATTTAAATTCATAGTTTTTCAAAAAAAAAAAAAAACTAATTATTATAATGTCAAAATTCTACCAAAAAAAGTCTGAAGTTTAATTTTTCAAAAGTATTAATAAAATATACAAATTTTTTGATTTAGAATTCGTTGCTCTTATCAATTCTACTATTTTAATTTAATTTATTTTATGGTTAAGATGCATAAGATAAAATCATTTTTTTTAAATACAAAAAAATCTTTGCATACACCCACGCATCTACTCAAATCTTATAGTGTTCCAAGGCAGGGTGGTTCCATATCTCACTGCTTGCACATCGTAATGGTGGGTGCTAACACTAATGTAAAAATCTCATAGATAGTAGATTATTTTTTTTTTTTGGAAAACTGTAGTTGGCCTAAGAAAATGTACAGTACCCTATGTGCAATTCGTTTTCCATTTAAAGTATGTAGTTCTTTTTTAAATCAAGGTTTTTTTTTTATTTTCGACTTGCGGAAATGGTCAAATTATATTTTTTGTTATTCTCACATCATTTTCTTTAAAATAAAAAAAATCCGCACTCGAGTAAGTCCACACATCGGTTTTCTTTGCAACTTTGTTATCCACCCAACCCCTTGGTTTACGCTTAAATCGTCAGATTAGCAAAGTTTGAACTTCTTATTTAGTAATTAACCTTATCTATGTATGTATGTATGTATGTACATATATATGTATGTATGTGTGTATGTATGGATGTATATACATATGTATGTATGTATGTATGTATATATGGAATATGTCAGGTGATCGACTTTCGACCAAATCGAACCCCTACCCCATATTAAGGACTCATATTGGCTGGATCTGACGTGTTCTACTAAATCCCGAAATCCCTTTGGGGGTTTCCTAATAATTGTCAACCAAAATGCATGTCCTACCATCAAGCCACCTTCGCATCCCGTCGAGTCTAAACAGCACGCCTGGTATGACTTCGCTGTTAGATTGCTTGATATGTCGCCAACCGATTAAATTTTAATAACTTTGTTTGAATTGTAATAAGTTGAAGTTTAATTCAGTTGGATATTTTTCAGTCACATTCACAATCCATATGTAATGTACATATATGTATGTACAATTGTACATTGTACATTTCAAATAGGCCCACATACACACACACACACATTCAATGTACTTATCTTACACTCATTGCTTTAATTATTATTTATTTCGTCTTTTCCTTAGGATTTTAAAACTTTAACATTAAACAAAGTTCCACGCACTGACAAACTGATGATAGAAGATTTGAATAACTGTATAATAGTGATAGAATGACGTGACGACTGAAATATTATTTTTAAAACATTCAACAACCAACTAACAATCAGAAATATTTTCTCAACTTTTAAACCTTCCCCGAGATACGAAGAGGTCCAGTCGTACTGGGGTTTTAGTGAGACAAAGAAACAGCAATTGATTTGTATATATATAAGAAAGAAGATAGATATGCATGCAAATCGTATACTTGGCTATCATATTAAAGAAGATCGAAGAGAGGTTTGAATAAACAACTTTGAAATGTTTGGATGATTATGATTTATTATCATAATGAGATTTTAAACTTAGCTAACAACATAAATTATCTGAATTACGATTGGTTGATACTTAGAAACGGAAATTTGTCTGTTAAAATGGCGCATTGAAAGAGACACACATAACTACTCAATAAAGTTAAAAAACAAATTTAGAACAAAAGTAACTACCTGAATTCACTTTCCGAGCAATTTCTCATTTCACAATTAAGTTCATCACTTCCATCGCCACAATCGTTTTCATAATCACAACGCCATCTTCCAGGTATGCACTTTGAATTATTACATCTGTAATTTAAAATATTTAAAAACAGAACCAGTATAACACTGTTTGAAATCCCAGCTTACTTAAAGTATGTTGGATCACAAGTTTCTCTAGAAGAATGGCAGTTTGAAGGCTCATCTTCTCCATTCGGACAATCTTCTTCACCATCACAACGCCACGTCATTGGTATGCAACGGCCCGAAGCACAACTAAAAATGTATTACATTTTGTTTAATCAATGCAATTATTTTAGCAGTAGACTTACGCAAAATCACTCGATGAACACGAACTGCGATCACAATTTACCTCATCTGATTTATCTGGACAGTCCATATCACCATCACATACCCAGACATAAGGCATGCAACGATTATTTCCACATTGAAATTGATCTTTTTTACAAACCAATGGTGTACATCCACCTTCATCTTCGCCACCCGGGCAATCCCTCACTCCATCACATTTTTTTACTTGATCAATACAAAACGCCGAACTATTTCCCCAACGCTCACATTTTATATGATTCTCAAAGCACGTAAACTTATCACAGTTTCTTTCGTCTGAATTATCTCCGCACTGATTCTGTCCATCGCAAATTGCTGAAGGATGAATACATTTGCTGTTAAAGCATTGATATTGCCCAGGTTCGCAGTGGAAAGCAGGACAAGAATCAGGTTCATCACTTTTATCTCCACAATCATCTTGAGTATCACATTTCCAATAAAAAGGAATACATTTGTAAGTATTCACGCATTGGAAATGAGCAGCTGTACAGTTGGCCTTGCAAGATTTTCCATCTTCTTCAAGAATAAAATTATTTGGACATGCACATTTGTAGTAGGGAAATATTGGAGAGAGTAAGCACAACGTAGAACAACCGGCTGCTTCACAAGGATTTCCTGATTTGGGAGCCATTTGGCGATAAGGATGGTATACCCTTAAATCCATGGGCCGATGAATCGTCGTTATTAACGTCGAACAATTCTTGCCGTCGTATTTGTTGCAATACTCAATCGATTTTGTTTCCCAATCAGACCAGTATATACGATCTTCCCACACTGCTATTGCAAAAATGTGATGTAGTTTCAGTAATGGATTTATACTCCTTCCTAGAAGCAATCTTTGATTCTTTCCATCTAAATCACTAACTGCAATAAAGTCTTCTCGCGCATCACCCCAAAAAAGCTCATTGGTTTCAAAACTAATTGTAAGAGCATTTGGCCATCCTAGGTTGTCATGGATAATAACCCGACTGTTATATCCATCCATGCCCGCCTTTCCAATGTGAGGACTGTCTCCCCAATCCGACCAAAAAATATTTCGATTGAAAGGATCTAATGCTATTGCACGTGGTTCACTAAGGTTTTTATTGATTAGAACTCGGCGATACTTGCCATCCAACTGGGACACTTCAATCGTGTCCAAACCTTTGTCACACCAATAAAGGTTCTTTCCGATCCAGTCAACTGCCAAACCATCCGGATTTTTTAGCATTGCTTGATGCAAGGTTATTGTCTTATTATCTGCTGGACAATACCTTTTAATCATGCCCACTGTTGACGTAACGTCGGACCAAAAAAGACATCCGGACTCCCAATCAAAGTCCAGAGCTACAGCATTTGACAACTGATGAACCAGAATTGTTACATTTCCCTTTGTATCCGCTTGTCGGATATAATATCTGTTTGAAAATATGAGCTTCATGGTTTCATTACTTGTAGCCTTGCAGGTGTGCAGATCTTTTAATTCATATCCTTGACTGCAGAGACACTTATATGAACCATAAGTATTTACACAAATTTGACTGCAAGGTCGTTGTTCAAAACATTCATCTACATCGTCACATAACTGGTGATTTAAATCATGAACCTTGTAGCCTGGTTTGCATTTACACATATAACCGATAGGCAAATCGACACATTCGTGTTCGCAAATATCAGGAATATTACATTCGTTTATTCCACAACGTTCTTCATCGCTGAAGTCCATGCAATCATTAGATCCATCACATAATGCATCCAAACTTACACAAGCTCCATTTTTACATCTAAATTGTCCAGGACCGTTACAAAGGCGACTGGAATTCGCGCAAAATGTTGTATCTTCATCTGACATATCATCACAGTCTACTTTTGAATCACAAGTTAAATTTTTCGCTATACATGCTGCATTTGAGGCGCAGGAAAATTCATCCGGTCCGCAGAGTGATGTTTCCCAGGTATTATGCGGACAATCCTCGTATTCGTCTTCTCCTCCAAGACAATCTTGATCTCCATCACAAACATACTGTCTTTCTAGACATTGTCCATTAGAACACAGAAACATAGGGGGTGGACAAGCATTGATATGCAAAACGGAAATAAGTCCACAATGTTCTCCCTCATCTTCTAATCCAGGAGCAGGACAATCCGGTTCACCATCACACACCCATCTCTGAGATATACATCTTCCTGAAAGGGAACATCTAAATTTCGTGTGTGGACATTCTCTATGAGGACACTGTGGGCCTTCATCTGAACCATCGGCGCAATCAGTCTTATTGTCACATTGCCAACTGCTTGGAATGCATCCATTGTCACATTGAAATTGATTTGACTTGCACTGTAATGGACAATTAAGTTCATCAGAGCTAGGATTTCCATCATTACAGTCATTCTCATTGTCACACCGCCACTTTTCGTTGATGCAACGTCCATTTGCACATTGGAACTGTCGTGCAGCGCAACCTAATCTGGTAATGTTTCCACAATTCACCTCGTCACTTCCATCAGGACAATCACGATCGCCATCACAACGCCATTGAGGCATATAACATACTGTCGAGTCAGCACAATGAGTGAAATTTATATCTCCTTGTAGACATTCATGTGGTGGACAGTGCTTTTCATCACTGAAATCCTTACAATCTCTTAATCTGTCGCATCGAAATTGCATCGATATACATTCACCGCTACCACAATGGAAATGGTCAGCATCACATTTACACAGCAATTCAGATTCATCAGACCCATCTCCACACTGCTGTTCACCATCACAAGTTTGATTATGTGGAATGCAACGATGATTTTGACACATATAGAAATCAGACGGACATTCACGAATTATACAGTAACTCCGAACTTCATCAGAACCGTCAAGGCAATGTGGTATGTTATCGCAAGTCATTTCAAAAGGAATACACTCCCCGGATTTGCAAGTAAATTGTTCAGTAGAACAAGGGGTGTTTAAAGCTTGAATACATCGTCTTCCATCAGAGGCCAACACTCCACGAGTACACTGACAACTTGCAGTTCCATTTTTGCGTAAAATACAAACGTCTTCGCACCCGCCATTAAGAACCTTGCACTGATTCGAATCACAGTTAATTGTGGTGTTCTGAACAGCAATAATACCCATGGGTCGAGTTATATGTTCACGTAGGAACACAACATCGGATCCAGAGTACTTGTTAGCGCGGACAACAGCGTGTAATACCCAATCCGTCCAAAATAAGAGATCTCCGTAAACAGTCATAGAAAACGCATGTTTTGGGGTCGAATGAGCCAACACCACTCGGTGTGAACCATCATAGTCGGCTCTTTCAATTTTATCAAGTCTAGCATCAGCCCAGTACAGCTTTTGTTCTTCAAAGTCCAAAGTCAGAGCATTTGGCATTAAAATGTCACTTTTTATTATAGATTCAACTCCGAAACCCGTTATATAAGCTCTTTGAACTGATGGCGTCTGTTCGTTCCAGTTTGTCCAGTAAATCATACCCATACAAGGCTCCACAGCTATTCCCCGAGGTTTATCGTGAGACATAAGTTTTAGAATCGTCTTGACAAGTTGACTATTACTATCTGGATTATCACTAGCTTTTGAAAGATCCAAGCTTCTTATAGTGGCATCATTATTTGAAGTCCAAAAAAGTTGTCGATTAACAACATCAAACGTTAATCCTTCTACCCTTCCTTGGCGATTCACTAAGACCGAGTTATTTAATCCATCAAATTGCACTGAATTGATAGTACTCAAATGAACATCAGAATAAAATACCTTGTTGTTTTCATAATCATAGGAAAGTGCAATAACATTTCGCATATAAGTTGCATTTACAATTTTTTCGATTGGACCATTTTTATTTAAATGTTCTGTCATGTGAATGCTTTCAATTGAACTGCGATATGAGAAAAGTAAAAATTTATCATAGGGCTCGCAACTCAAACCATCTGCTGTAACCCGACTATGAGAACAAGCACATATGGCATTGGTGCCATTGTAAAGGCATAACTCTTGACATCCTCCATTATCTTGAGCACAAAGGTTTGTTCCCTTCTGAACTCTTTTCGAAAATATTTTTAAATCCTTAAGTATATTTCCTTCTGACTTAAAAACTTCAACAAATTCAGAAAGATTCTGCAAAGGCGCCCGTTTAATACTTCCTTTGTTGAGGTAATTATCAGCCCAGTATATGACATCATCTATGAGTCCCAAAGCAACCGGACTGTTCAAACTATGATTTAACAGTCTAGTTTTCAAATTTCCATCGTAATCAACTTTCATTATTACATCACTTCCAGACTCACACCAATAAACTTTTGTGGCATCAATATCAAGAACTAAATTATTCACCGCTTTAGTTTGGTTTACGAGAATAAAGGGCTGACTTCCATCGAGACCAGTTCTTCCTATAATTCCTTCGCCTACATAAAATAAAAATCCCTGAACAGGATCCACAGCCAAAGCTGATGGATTTTCAACATTTGAGTTAACAACATATCTTGAAGATCCATTCAAACGTGCCACTTCAATTATATTTCGCTTGCTGTCACTCCAGTAGATATTTCCAGCAACCCAATCTATTGCAATTCCACCTAACCAGTCTTGATTATTCTGTTCGCCCGTTTGGTCAAGTTGTTCTAAAATCACTTCACGTTGTGTTCCATCACGTTTAATTCGCGAAATTGTACCCTTTTCGCTATCAGCCCAGTAGAGATAATCACCAGCAGCATAGTAATCGATGAAAGTTGCCAGAGTAATGCGTGATATGGAACCAAGAGCCTAGCAAATAAAAAAAATTATCGATCGAAATGAAAATATTTTAGCTTACATACCCTTCTTTCTGGAACGATTTTACCAGAATCTTTCTCATCAAACAATGCAATACCCTTCAGTTCGTGGTTAGAGAAAAATAAGAACTCAGGTATCCCTATGCACTTTTTCGTATTAATGGAATCCTGATAAAACCCAACGGCACACTTGCAAGTATGTTTATCGCTTTGTATTGACAAACAGAGGTGTTCACATCCACCACGTCGATCACCCGCACATGAATTGGTACCTTGTTGAGCTTCATTATAAAACATCTTCATAGCCTGAATGCTTTCTAAAGAAAATGTTGAAAAGTAATAAAACAATACTGACTTCCTATTATTACTTACTAGTATTTTTCCTCAAAATTGAGAAATTCGTGCAAGAGTTTTTTTCACAGCTCATAATTACACTTTGAATGTTTTCCGGGAAATATAGAGTGTTATTGTAAACTGTTACACTGCTGATAGTCATAACTTCACTTGCAGGGAGAACATAAGACATGCTTTTTGTCTTATCGTCATAGTAAGCAATTCCAGAGCCTTGATAGACGAAATAAAGGCGACGTGAATCAAAATCATAGGTTAAACTTTGAACAAGCTGTTTCATGACTGCTAGCTCACGGCGGCCAGACCCATCCATATTACTCATTTCAATCTTGGTAAAGTTGTCTTCGCGAGATGAGTGCGACCAAAACATTTTCCCTCTGAAAAAGAAAACTCAATTAAAAATGAATACAATATAATAACCACGGTTTTTACTCTGCCGGATCAAGAGTAATGCTTTCGACAACATTAAGGTTTCTGTGAATTTCAGTAAAATATTCTCCTTTTAGATTACACGCGAATATTTGACAGTTAATCTTCCCAGATGAAAAAAACATGTTTCTAGATATCCAATCAACTGCAAATCCCTGAAATGAAGTGAACCATAAATTAATTCGTTAATTATATTTTCAATAACTAGAGAAATGAGTTAAGAAGGAAGTATAAAGTCTAAATTAAGCTTTCAAAATAAACAAAAAAGAGGACTTTCAATCATACAAAAGAATATTAGTTTCATAACTGAAATTTGCCTAACCGTCGAAAGATTTTTTAATTTATTTCTATATAGGTATACATAATTAGAAGCTCACCTAGATAACAATGTTTACATAATCACTATAGCAATATTTAAATTTAAGAACTTTTCCTTAAAAATTATAATTAATTAATTGATATGTACATATTAATACAAAATATAGAATACTAATATTATAATTATAGTGACATTTCTTATTAAGTAAATATAATATTATACGGCCCACATAAAATATCATTGAAACTTTAATGTGTGGGTGAAAAAGGCTTGTAACATTTTTTTGTAACAAAATAGCAAAGCAAACTGAATATAATTAGAAAACAAATTAACATTAGTAGACATAGGTTAACTAAACTTTGATTTGGTTATGATCGAAATCAGAAAGCCATGTTTTCACTTTGCACAAGAATAATCCTAGATACCGAGTACAACGAATAACGGAGGAAAACGGTAAAATAGTTTACAAGACACAATCGAGTACATGTTTCTTAAATGTGTGGTACGGAAAAGTACTCATATTGCGGACATCAGAAATTTGGCTTTGTAAATTGCCAGCTCTCATAAAGAAAATCTTAGAAGTCTTAAAATAGTAAATGTGTCTTACAGGCAAGATGTTTAAGGCTTTAAAAAGCTCCATAGAGGATGTTAACCGATTTACGCTGAAAATCTTTCTAATAGCACATTTTTGTAAACTGATGTCGTTTCCAATTGGTAATCTGGAATCAGGAAAAAGCATTCTCAAAGCGTTCAATTGGGCAAAAGTGACAGTTCTAATTCTGAAAAAGAAGAGATTTCTCTTCTGGATTTGAAGTCAGAAGCAAAAAATAGAATCACTCACACATTCAAAGATTTTACATGTCACACTTGACAAATGTCATATTTTTGAATTAACAAATTGTGAGAACTGTGAAGTGATTGCTTGAAATTAAAACTAAACTATAAAAAAATGGATAATAATATTGACAATATTTTAGCAATTGTTCCTAATTTGTTAGAAGCATTGTTGGAGTCGTCTTCCTCATTTTCTTCATCAAGTGATGACGATGCAAGTGATGCAGTTAATTTTCTATTGCAGGAGTTTTCCAAATAACCAAGATTGCAAAACTACCAATACAGTCACACCAAACTTCAAATTTTTCAGAATTCACAAAAAGTGTTCAATTGGGATTCTGCTTCTACTTCTCATTCCGGATTGCCAATTGAAAACGACATGATAAGAAACTTTTTATATATAATTATATAGTATTCTCATGCACCGAGGAGGTTGAAATTGCTCACTTTAAGAGAACGAGAATCAATCGTAAACTGTCATATTTTTGACAGATGTGAGAATAAAATGAAAATCATTTGTGATTTTAAAATAAATCAAATTAAATATAAGATATAAAATGAGTGATTTGGAACAAGATGAAGTCATATGTATGCAAAATAATTAAATTTAGATCATATTATAGTGGTTTGGTAAATTAAAATAGTATTTTTATGTAACAGCTGAGAGTGACATGTCAAGATCGCTGTCAACTACCTTTGAAGTTGAAAATTTTTACACTACGTCGGAAGGAAAATTTCAAATAACTTCTTCTAGTTGTATCTGACCAATCAGAGTGAGTTGACTACGTAGTGACTACATTAGTGAATGCGCCCATTCAATTTTATAAATGTACAATGCCGCACACTAAAAAACTCCCTCTCACCGACGAGCAAAATTGATTCAAAGCCCATCGAGAACAATAACATAACATGGGAAGAGAAATTGGACGAAAAACTACTAAAACAAAGTGAGTTAATTATCTCTTTACTTGCCAAAAAAATGTCTCAGAGTGAAGCAAATGCATTTTTATTCGGTATGCTACACTCGCCAGAAGAAGATTTGAACATGATTGTTAAATCTACGTAAATAAGAACCAATTTCCGAATTTTGAGCTATTTTATTTAGTGCTAAAATTTCCTAAAAAATACATTGGCTTTAATATTTTATAATATTTCAAATTTAATTAATGCTTACGTTTAGTTTTGGATCTTACTTTTAAAAATTTGGTTCACGACCATGCGCTTTCGCTGATAAAAGGAAAAAGAAAGACATTTTGACTTTGAATTCATAAATCTACAAATTGGAATAATCCAAAGGAATGCGCCATCTACTTGTCAAGGCAGCCAATGTTGCCGATGTTGCCGTGATTCTCAACATTCCCCCCCGGTAAGATGGAGTGATGGTCCGGCTTACCTGATACAGTAGAATCGGCTACATCTAATACAGCCAGCTTTGAAACAGGCCGAACATATACTCCGGTTTTCGTCTGAACGACGACACTTCTAGTTTTTCCATCCCGACTGGTGTTAAGCTCTAACACACGACCTTTAGGCCATTCGTTTTTGGCACTTTTTTCATCGGCTATGATGACTATATCATTCACAGAGATTGGCTTCGAATGCTGGTACCACTTCGTTCTTCTTGTTAAATTCGGCAGATACTCACGAATCCATCTTCGCCAGAAAGAGTTGCTAAACTGCTCAGCCATCATCCAATTTTGTTTTAAGATAATACCATCATCTTTGCATTCTCCTAAGGGCTTTGCTCCGTTAGAGGAACCCAACAAAAAATGGTTGGGAGTTAAGGCTTCATCATCTTCAGAAGACACTGGAACATAAGTCAATGGACGAGAGTTGATTATGCCTTCAACTTCGGCCATCATTGTCTGCAGCATCTCATCACTCGGATTCCTTGTGAAATTAATTTGTGAAAGCGTTTGCTTCACCGATCGAACCAATCGCTCCCAGCTTCCACCCATATGTGGAGCTGCTGGAGGAATGAATGACCATTTGACCCTTCCCTCACCTATGTCTTCAACCAGTTTCTTACCATTAATTTCTTCAACCGCTGCTCGCAATTCCCGACTTGCTCCCCGAAAGTTGGTGCCATTGTCGGTGTAGATTTGTATTGGATTACCTCTTCTGGAGACAAATCGTTTCAAAGCTTGGATACAGGAACTGGTGGAGAGAGAATGTGCAATTTCCACGTGAATCGCTCTTACCGTAAGGCAGGTAAAGAGAACACCCCATCTTTTTTCCATTCGTCGCCCGACTGCTACAAGAATTGGTCCAAAATAATCAATACCAACGTACGAGAAAGGCTTAGTGAACGTTTTAAGCCTTGCAGGGGGCAGCTCGCCCATTACAGGTATCGCTGGTTCAGCTCTTCGATTGCGACACTCCTGACACTTTCGTCGTACATTTTTAACCATTACTCGCAAGTTGGGTATGTAAAATCGCTGACGAACCTCGTTCACAACTGTTTCATTATATTGGTGTTTGAATTTACGGTGGTAATGGTCGACAATCAAGAATGTTATATGGTGGTTCTTTGGAAGAACAACCGGCCTTTTTGTTTCAAAATCGATTCCGAGTGCTGCGTCTATTCTTCCGGAAATTCTAAGCACATTGTTTTCATCTAGATACGGTGATAGTTTACACAGCATACTTGTCTTTGGAAGAAAGACTTCGTCACAAACGCGCGTTGCTTTCAAAAGACGGATCTCTTCACTAAATACTTCTATCTGTGCTCGCCTCCACAAACAGCGTTCTGCATTGTCGATGAAATGTTGTAGACTTTTATCTGAGTTCCGATTAAAGTACCAATCTATAAAGACGTAAACTCTTGCCATGGTATTGAGAAGCTTTCTCCAGTTTGAAAATTTATGAAAATCAATTATCCATTGTTGGTATGCATCTGATGCAGTGTTGTGATGAAGATGTTCAGCTACTTCGTCTCCTGGGGATATAGACGTAGAATCGAGTTCACATTTTGGCCATAAATGCTCGTTTGACCACAGAAAATCTGGACCTCTATTCCAAGGACTTTGCGATGAGAAATCGAAATTCATTCGGGTCTTTGTGGCTTCATCTGCCACATTAAGTTTAGAAGGGCCCCATTTCCAAAATTCTGCGTGAGTTTTTTCAATAATTTCGCCAATCCTCAACGAAACGAATTGCTGAAATTTCCGACTTGGTGACCTTATCCAATAGATGACAGTTTTGGAATCAGTCCAATATACTTGCCGTGTAAACTTAATCGAATGACTTTCGATAATCGTAGTTGCCAATCTGCTTCCAATTACTGCAGCTTCAAGCTCCATTCGTGGAATAGATATGTGACGTAACGGTGCTACTTTAGTTTTTGCTGCTATTAAACGACACTCAACTTTTTCTCCACATATAACTCGAATATACGCGGCCGATGCCATAGCTTCTTCACTTGCATTGGCAAAGTTAAGCACTGTAAGATACTTTCGAGGAATTTTTATATTGTTGATCTCAGGTAATAGCCGCAGCCATTTGTTCCAAATGACGAAGTGTTCAGTTTTAATTTTTTCGTCCCAGTCGACACCAGATCTCCATATCGACTGCAGTAAAATTTTTATGTTTACTAGAATATTGGCAATAAGTCCTAATGGATCATAAATTCTCATTAAAAATTGAAGAACTTGCCTTTTTGTTGGTATCTGCTTACCGTTCATAACTTCAGGATTCATTCGATCGCTATTGAATATAAAAAACCACTCATCATCTGTTGGAGACCACCATAGACCTAGAATCTTTTCAGCGTTGGACAAAGATACACTGGAGAATTTGTCAGCAGTATGGTTCTTCAATTTGTCCAATAAGCTTTGCGAATTGGACCGAAAATTTCGTATCTCAAATCCACCTTTGTTATGAACATAAATAACATCCTTGGCGATTGTCGCTGCTTCTTCTTCGCTATCATAACTAGCAATGAAATCGTCGACGTAATGATCTCTGATTATCGCCTTTGCAGCATCAGGGAATTGAAGACTAAATTCTTCCGCGTTTCTATTCTTAATGTATTGTGCACAAAAGGGCGAAGACGTTGCACCAAAAGACATGACTTGAAGAATATATGTTTCGACTTCGTTGGTTTCAGCATTTCGCCAAAGGAATCGTTGTGCTTCCTGGTCTTCCACTTTAATTCGGATCTGGTGGAACATTTCTTTAATATCCCCGCACAAACCCACTTTTCGTTCTCTAAAACGAAACAAAATTCCAAGAAGAGGAGAGGTTATATCGGGACCAGTCAACAAAAGCGAATTGAGCGAAACGCCATTTACCTTGGCTGCTGCATCCCACACGATGCGTATTTTGTTTGGTTTGTTCGGGTTGAATACAGGGAAAATCGGTAAATACCACGTCTTTGCTGTTCCTTCAGATTTGGAATGTATCTTCCGAGCGTAACCTTTATTAACGTAATCTTCTATTAAATTATTTATTAATATTCGAACATGGGGCTCTCTTACCAACCGACGCTCTAAATACTGCAGACGGTTATATGCATAGGTTTCACTTTTAGGCATTTTAAAATTTTCATTTTTCCAAAGCAACGGGATCTCAAAATTATCTTGAATTCTTCTGGAATTTATTTCAAGTATTTTCTGTGCTCTATCCTCTTCTGAAGACATCAGCAAAATTTTTTTCGTTCCCATACTTTCAATAGCGAAGTAGTCTTTTACACAATCGTTCAAAAACGAATCATCACTGGTGCGGCAAGGGCAAATATGCAATTGATAATGTAAACTTAAATTCTTGATTGAATTTATGTCACATGGGCCAAACACCACCCAGCCTAAGCGCGTCTTAGTAGCCACAGGTTCGTTTGCATTTCCTTCTTTTGTTCGAAGTGGAATTCCTAAATTCCAATGTTTTAAACCTATTAAAATACGAGGTTTTGCATTAACGAACGACATAAGTGGAATATCCTTTAAATGTGCATACCGTTCGCTTAAATCTGTTGCGTTTACAGTTTGTTGAGGTAAATCCAAATCTTCTACCGTACGCACACCTTCGATTGAAAATGTATGCTTTAAATTTCCTCCTGAAATATCTACGTCAACTGATCTTGAATTAAATTCTTCGCGAACAACATTTGACGTCCACTTTAAGTGCAGCGGTAAAAATTTCCCCTTTTAACTGTAGGTCATCAGCTAGCTGTGATTCCATCAACGAAGTAGACGATCCGTCGTCAAGAAATGCGAAAGTTTCTACTTTTGTCCCTTTCCCATATAAAGTGATAGGCAATACTCTGAAGAGAATTGTATTCTCCTTCGGGTGAGTGTGACAATTTGAGGGTGTTGGTGTTGCAATGAAAGTCGATGGTGATGCGATGGAAGTTGATGTTGTTTGTGCTACGATGGATGTCGACGGTGTTGAAGTTTGTTGATTATTTGCGACTGTCTTAGTGAAGGGGTTTGAATTCGGAGCATTCGGAGTGTCGGCAACATTAGTCTTCTTTGAAGTGTGCGAGTTATCAATATTGTTTTCTGGTACATTCGTATTTGTACGGTTGTATGAAAAATTGTGAAGAAGCTTATGATGACGATATGGACAGTTATTTTCTCCACATAACTGACTTGATTGGCATTTGTTGTTATGACGACGAAGACATGTTCGGCAGAGGTGTTTTTCTTTAAGAATTAGCCACCGTTGCTGTACCGTAGAGTCGAGGAAAATCTGACATTTAGAAACTGAAGTACAATTTTTGTCGCATACTTTACATTTTTTGGATGTTACTTCGTTGTGGATATTTAGATGCGATCGGTCATTTCGCGGTTTTTGTTCTTGCCATGAATAACTCGAAAACGTAACATCGTTTGCGGCTCGGCCCACTTCGAACAACCAGGTGCTAAATTGAGTTATATTAATTACCGAAAGTGTTTGTTTATATAAAGACCAGTTAAGACGAAGAGTGGGAGGTAGTCTCTCTACTAGCTCCTGTAGCAATATTGGGTTGTTTAAATGCGATGAGCAGCCAGACACTTCCATTGTAGCACATATGTTTTCAACTTCGAGTGAGTATTTAAGAATTGATTCTAGTTTGTCTGCTTTCGGATGTGGTTCGTTTTTAAGTTTACTAAGCAGCGTGCTTATTATAATTTCAGGGCGCCCGAACATCATTTGTAATGTGCTTATAATTCTGTCTACTTGGCCAGGTTGTGAAAGCCGGCTGCGAACTGCCTCAAGTGCTTTTCCTCTCAAGCTCGCTCGAAGACGTACAAGATTCTCTTCTGCCGAAAACCCACAAATTTTAGTGCTGCTCTCATAACAGCTTATGAATAAAGCCCAGTCCTCGGGATTTAAATCGTGGGAGATCTTTTGGTGTCGATTGCCTGGCAGCCAATTGCCGACGTGTCAACGTCGGCGCATCTTGGACATAATTTAAGGCTTCTTGTTGGATAGGATTATGATTGATCGACTGTGAAATCAGTTGCCTTTTTTCATTATTTACATGCAATAAAGTGTTATCTGGGTTTTGTTTAACATTAAGGCCTAGCCAGTTGTCATTTAGCGTGCTATTATTAGGCAAATTTGGAACAAAAGTTGCATTTTTTTGTTTGTTTTGCATTCTTAACCAGTCTTCCACATTGTTTTTTGTGGCCGTGGGGAGCTCATCTGCGTTGCGGTCATCATCAACGTCGTCATCGTCTTCAGAAATGTTGTCCTCAAGAATTTGATATTTCTTCGAAAGATACTTTTCTTGTAGCAATCTTTCTTCTTCGAGACGTCTCAGTTGAAGGGAGGCCCTTCTGCGTGAAGAAGCTTTTGATGCTATGGACATCGCCTTCTGGGGTCTCTGGTTCATCCCAGATGATTGACATGCCAAGGGTTGGTGAGGATTTACATTCGATGAAGAGATACCTGGGGTATACCCAGCTTGTTGTGGAATGGGAGCTTGAGGTGTACCTGACTGAGCCTGTTCTGGTACAGCTGGTGGAGCAATTGAGCTTGCAATGACTGGTGCAATTGATGGGGCAGCGGGAGGAGCGATCGCTGCCGCAACACTTGGTGTGATCGCTGGTGGAATCGGAGGTAAGATTTGAACACCACTGACGACTAAATCGTCGGCATAGCGTGATTGCGGCGGCGTGCGGTACATTTACTGGTTTTATGAAGGCACAGGGAAAGGAAAATTCAAAAGGTACTGACCTGGTTAAACGTTTGGATAGCAAGCGCGCGTGCTCGACATGCGTTGGTGAATGAATTTGAGTTAATTCACAAATCTACAGCGTTTCAAACGCCAAATATTAATGATGTTAATTCGCTAAACGAAATTTTAGATTGTTAAATCTACGTAAATAAGAACCAATTTCCGAATTTTGAGCTATTTTATTTAGTGCTAAAATTTCCTAAAAAATACATTGGCTTTAATATTTTATAATATTTCAAATTTAATTAATGCTTACGTTTAGTTTTGGATCTTACTTTTAAAATTTTGGTTCACGACCATGCGCTTTCGCTGATAAAAGGAAAAAGAAAGACATTTTGACTTTGAATTCATAAATCTACAAATTGGAATAATCCAAAGGAATGCGCCATCTACTTGTCAAGGCAGCCAATGTTGCCGATGTTGCCGTGATTCTCAACAATGATCTTTAACATACTTTGTAATGCCATCAACATTAATCCACCGAATTTGCAGAGTAATTTTCGTAGGTACTCGGCAAAAACCTCTTCAAACGACACAGCAATCATAATCGAATTCTTCTTAGCCTACGATCCAAATTATATTCTAACCAAACTAGCGGCCTTTCGTAAAATACACAACCGAAAACTTTGTCTTCGCGATGCTGGTTTCTCATCTGATGTTGTGATCTATATACGGGAAAGCTTATCTCCACAAAACAAACAACTGTTACAATGCGCTTTAGAAATGAAAAAATGTAAACAACTTGTATCAATTAATACAGTGAGAGGATGTGTTTATGTTTACTGATTCAGCTGTTCTTATTGATTGCATCGACAAGTGGAAAATTGCGAAAATCATCCCTATTCACGAAATTAATAACTTCAGACCCATTTCTCATAGAGGAGTCCCCCAAGGCTCAATTTTGGGCCCGCACCTTTATAAACTCTTTTTGCATGACTTTCCACACAATCTCTCTATTAATAATATCAACTCCACTGGTCTTCTTTACGCAGATGACACAATAGTATATTCTAGTCATGCTTCCCCCATTTCAGCCCCGCAACACTTAGAAAAACACATCCACCTCATTAACAATTACTATAAATCCTGGGGTATATCTATTAACACTAATAAAATGGAGTTAATCTGTTTCCGTAATGCTAGTAACGAAGGCCCCCTGGGGTTTCAAAAGAGAGCAAAAAAAATATTTAGACTCTGTTGTGGCAAGAACTTTGAAACCCGTACAAAGAGATACTCTAATGCACACATCCATGTAGAAACTAACACCATACCTCTTATCAACTACGCACTTGCTCTCATGCAAAAACCATACTTAAACTCATCACCCTTAATAATAGGGGGATCACCCTAATGGATATAGTGTTGGCTCCCGATGCTCAAGTACCTACATTTTACATAAAAGCCATTCCGGGACATAACCGTGGCTGACTTGCCACGAATCGCAAAATTCAGATGATATCCTTTCCCTTCTTGACTCATAACTTCATAACACTACAATTTACCCTTTCATTTATGCATACTAGTGGACAGTCGCTTTTTTCTTTGTTAAGTATACTTTATTTATTTTATGTATAACTCAACAGTTTTCTAGTAAATTTCAAATCGAAAAATGCTAACTATGTATATCAAACCAATATAACAAAGATATAAAAATGAAGAAAAAAACTATTAATACATTTTTGTGAACAATCATTCCTTTCTAATTACTGAAAAATATCTATAATCAAAGATAAATCCAAATAATATAATAACACTATCTGGGTCTTATCCTCTTTGACTCCCAATCTGTTCTACTTTAAAATATTCTACTAATTGTACTACTTATAATCATAAACTGTGTTCGTATAAAATTACACTTCAAGATGTATAACTTAACAAACTCCAAACAAATAAAAAGAAAACAAAAACAAACAATTTATGACATACTAATTGTTTACTTCTACAGTGATAAACAATCCAATTTATTAAGCTCTTCCAGCTAACCATACATTCACCAATATGATTCTATAGCGACAAATCGCATTCGATAATCACACAAAAAGAGTGATGGTTCCTATATATTTTCCATATACAGACCATCTATACATCTCTTGTCTTTCTTTTCTTTTTCCTAATTTTAAGATAGTTTTTAAGTTTAATATTGTATATATGTACATACAGTCTGGTAACTCTCAGTCACCATACTGGTTTATTCTCAACTGTCAACACTGCTCCTGAGCATGAGCAGTTTTACTAACCATGCAATGACAACTAAGTGGCATACTTTATATTAATCTCAAAGCAGGCAATACTTTATAGCCACAGTAACTCAACCACAGTAATTGAAACATATTCATGTTGTAAAACTAATTTAAAGTCTCAATAAAATTCAATTCAATTCAATTCAAGTTGGAAGAAGTTGCCAGATTAGAAAATGAAAATAAATAATTTATATCATTTATATTAAAATCTCAACAAACTTTATTACTTGTATTAATTAATTTTTCTCTCTCATTTTGTTTCTCTTTGTATTTCTGTTTTGTATTTCCAAAATTTTTAAACTTCTAGTTTATATATTTATTAATCTAATTATCTAATTTATTATTTATTTTTCAATTTTTATATAGCTAATTATTATATAGTTTTTTTATTTGCTGATATTGTTGCGGTAACAGGCGAAAGGGGGTATCACTATTATGAAGAGATTTGCGACGGAGATTAGAGAACTTTTCACATCGATAAAAAGAGTTTTTGGAATCGATTAAAATCTTAAAATCAGATTCATTTAAGTTAGCACAAGAATCATGAGTACATAAATTACATTGTTTTATCACTGCAATCAAAGTTTTTATTGCAAATCAGATAAATCATTTTGAAAAGTAATAATGAGTTCAATTTGATTTATGAAAGAATAGCGCACCCCAAGACACGTTCGTTCACAGCCACAACCAACTCAACTCCATTAAAGTATACTGTATTAATGCAAAACCAAAAGGGTTTTGGATGTTCCAATTTTAAAATTTTAATTTAATTTGTATATTCTTAGTATATAAACTAGGTTAACTTACAAAAGAAAAGCAAAACTTACATAAGGCTTCGAAAGGTCAGTATTAACAATAGTATCAATGAGGCCATTAGATAAACCTGCAGTCTTGATTTCGTTAAGCTGTACGTCGGTCCAATATATGCGACTGTCATCTACTGTGAAGTCTATTCGTTGTGGTCCAATCACCTATGGAAGGAAAAATGTTTAGAATAATTTTTTAATGATAATTCCACGGCTTAGCCGCCGTTTAGAAGATGGATTTTGTATGAATAAAAAAACAGAACGTATACTCTATTAAGAAGCTTATTTAATTAAGGAAAGTCTAAAATTACATAATATGTAATTTAATTTAACAATAACAATCGAGATTCGTTAAAATTTGTAGTCCTTTTGTTAATAAAAAAATTATCAATTATCGGGAAATAAATATGTAATTTTTCCAAGTTAGATTAAAAAAATACTTATGGAAAATGAGTCAAGTTTTAATATTTAATATTTACTATGGAACAAGTCAATTAATTAAATACATAATTATAATTATTTATAAATAAAATAAATAAAAAATGTGTTTTTTGCGGCGACAGCCCTTCAATTTGTATTGGCACGGGATCATATCTGGACCAAACAGCCTTTATTAAGACCATAACGTCCGAAGTCTTGTGTTTCATAACTCTATAAACTAAATATCGTGATAGATAAATATTATGTCGTTTTCAGTTGGCAATCCGGAATGAGAAGTAGAAGCAGAATCCCAATTGAACACTTTTTGTGAATTCTGAAAAATTTGAAATTTGGTGTGATTGTATTGGTAGTTTTGCAATCTTGGCTTTTTGGAAAACTCCTGCAATAGAAAATTAGCTGCATCACTTGCATTGTCATCACTTGATGAAGAAGATGAGGAAGACGACTCCAACAATGTTTCTAACAAATTAGGAACAATTGCTAAGATATTGTCAATATTATTATCTATCCATTTTTTTATAGTTTAGTTTTAATTTCAAGCAATTACTTCACAGTTCTCACAATTTGTTAATTCAAAAATATGACATTTGTCAAGTGTGACATTTAAAATCTTTGAATGTGTGAGTGATTCTATTTTTTGTTCTGACTTCAAATCCAGAAGAGAAATCTCTTCTTTTTCAGAATTAGAACTGTCACTTTTGCCCAATTGAATGCTTTGAGAATGCTTTTTTCTGATTCCAGATTGCCAATTGAAAACGACATTAATATAAAAGAGGATAGGATAAACCCACGTGGTTACATGATATTGATTTTTATTTTTCGAAATAATTTTATTACCCTTACCAAACTTCATGTCCAAAAAGTTATAGTATTATCAACTCTTAATACTCGATTATTTTCATAGATATATTTTTTTAAACTGATTATAACTAAATATGGGGTGTTATTGTGTAAACTTTCAACTTCATTTTAATTAAGTAAATTTAACCAAAGAAAAAGTTATGATTTATTTATTTTGATAACGAAAGTTCGTTGCGTTAAGATGTTCGTTGTTATATGCTGGTACATAATAATATATTTTCATTCTTCACATTATAATACATTTACATAATTGATTCAAGGATTTTCAAAACAAGAGAAATACTCGCCTGTGGTGACTGCCTAATTGTTGGTATTGTATGATGATTTGGCTGCATCAAATCAATTCCGCGAATTTCATTTCCCATGATAAATAACAAAACTTGTTCATTTGGCACACATGTCTTATTATCTGATACATCAAGCCGCATTACGTGTGGACATTCGCATTTATAAGACTTTTTAACACTGAGAAGAAAAAACTAAAAACATTTTGTCATAAAACCAAAAATTAATTTACCTCAATAGACATAAGTGAGAGCAACCACCGTTATTTAAACCGCAAGGATTTTCATCCTGCGGTTGCCTACTAGAATGTAGTACTTGTATCCCGAAAGGTTGAGACAATGTTCGTTGGATAACTTGAATGTCTGATCCATTCCATTTGTTTGCTCTAATAACTGATGTTGTTCGCCAATCAGTCCAATATACGTAATTTTCAAAAACTGAGATTGCAAATGGATGCGATAGAATCTCTTTGTCACGAACAACTAAATGATGATCACTTCCATCGTATTTAGTGGTGTATATTGCATCTGCTTTAGCATCAACCCAATAAACACGCTTCTGAGTGTAATCTAAAGTCAATCCATTTGGCCATGCTGAAATGACTTGGTTCGTTTGAGTAAGTGTTCTCCGAAACTCACCAGCCATAGAACATCGCTCAATGCGAGGAAAATTATCATCCCAATCTGTCCAAAAGAGAAGCCCTTCACGAGGATCAAGGGCTAATGCCCGAGGACTCTCCATATCTCCAGCGACTAGAGTTCGTCTAAAGCTTCCATTTAGTAATGCCACTTCTATCTGATCTAGATTACTATCAATCCAGTAAAGATTAAGACCAATCCAATCAACAGCTAAGCCTTCAGTAGTCGATAAGCCTGATCGTACCACTGCTTCAACATTTCTTAATGACTCACCAACAAGGTGGCCTCTGTAAATCTTATCGTCCATTACATCTGTCCAAAAAATATCCACTGAATTATTGCGGTATAAAAAATCCAGCGCAATTGTGTTTCTTAACGATGTATAAAAATTACTAACAACAGAAGTCTTAAGGTTAACTCCTCGAATCTCCTGGCGATTACTAAATATGACGTATGGCTCATCAGGAGCTACACTCTTACATGTGAACATGTCATACTGCAAGCTATATCCTTCATGACACCTACACTCATAAGCCTTTCCAGATTTTTCACAGATTTGTGAGCATGTATCCCAGTGTTCACATGAATGATCCATATTGCAACGAAGTCCATTCGGTTGAAGATACATATGTGAAGGACATGAGCAGACAAATCCTTCTGGAGCATTATGACAATAATGTGAACAAGCATTGCTCTTTTCACAAATTTTCTCCATGCATTGAAAACCCTCATCTGTACCATCTTCACAATTAATAACACCGTCGCACAATTGAAGTACTGTTATGCATTTGTTTGAAGCAGCACAATAACGATCTGGATAATCGCAAGATATAGTTTCATTAAAATCACTACTTGCAAATATTTTAGTGCAGTTTTCTTCATCAGTTTTGTCATAGCAATGAGCAACTCCATCGCATCTAAATATATGTGGAATACATTCGAAAGGGTTTCCACAGCTAAATTCATGCTGACCACATATATTTGCTTTCCCCAGATCTTCCTTGTGATTATCACTCTTAGTATCGGTGCAGTTCGCTTCATCACTGTAATCCAAACAGTCATGGACGCCATCACAAAGCATTCGTTCACTATAACATCCAATGGGAGCACAATATCTCTCACCTGGGCCACAATCCGTATCACATCCAGCTTCATCTGAGTTGTCACTAAAAAGATAATTAATAAGCAATAAGATTTCGAAATAAGTTGTCACTAGTTCCACTATCAAAAATCCGACAAAACATTGAGTTCAAAAGTTCAATTATAAATACGAGTATCTGAATGCATGTCTACAAGCCGATTGGGAAAGACCCTATTTTTAAAATTAAAAGATTTACCACATTCTATTGTAATGTTTTAACCGATTTATTAGTGGAAACGCCGGAACTACCTTGTTGAGCTAAGTCAGTCAGCTTGCACTTTACCAAAAGCAATTCTGCTATATAAGCTGCTCAACAAAGAGTTCGAGTTAATGAGTTAATTGAAACAATTGGGTTCGGCTAATACTTGGAAGTGTTCTTAATATTTATTTTTCTTTCTATTTATACAAACTTTACCCCACCTGTAATCGGTAAACAACTCAGTGCACGATATGTATTGAAACATGACACGAACAGTTCACACAATGAGCTGAGAGTGAACGACCAGCTACGTTGCATAAATCGATCGTGTAAAAACAATTCATTGATGGTTTACCATGCACTGTGTATGACGCGTGCCAATAGAGTAATATGATATTGCTTATGCTTGTGCAATTCTGTTTATTGGCAAGACAATCAAAAGTGGGTGTCTGTCAAGTATCGAAGCATATTATTGTGCTAATTAATTTTGGTGGTCGCTGGTGCTCCCTTTACACTATTGAGTTCATAAGAATCTGGGTTATTTATCTGGAAAAATGTTTTTTTTTTGTACATAGGAGTAAAAACTGGAATTCCAAAGCGTGTTTACTAATTAGCAGTTGGAAGCATAATACATGTCAAACATGGTACGTTTTTTTGCATTTTATTATGCTAATATGGTTGTCAACTCCTATCAAGAGACACTACCAGTTTTAAAATATCATACAATTTTGTTCGTAAAATAATTATTTATTGAATAAATATTTTTTATTACTAAAAGCTTAGCTTACCCACAATGATCTACTCCATCGCAATGTTCAGTAAATGATATGCAATGTTTATTATCACATTCGAATTCAAGGCACATATCCATTTCCATAATACTTTCATCAGATCTGTCTCCTAGTCCTGAAAATAAACATTTAATACAACAAAAAATAAAAACTTTTGTATACTTACCACAATCCCAAACACCGTCTCTAACCCACGTCTTCGGTATACACTTTCCGCTCTTTTCACATCTAAACTCTGTGCTGCTACAAGATTTTGTTTCGCAATTCATATGATCAGAACCGTCCATACAATATGCGATTGAACTACATAGCAGCGATCTTTGAAAGCACCGTATTTTGTCACATACAAAATGCGTATTTAAATCACAGTTTTTAGCATGGCATTGGCCACGTTCACTGTAATCTTCATCACTTCCGTCCATGCAGTCATCAAAGCCGTCACACAAATCTTTAAAATTGATGCATTCTTTAGTTCTTTTACACACAAACCCTGTACAATTTTTGACAAATATATCGTCATTCTTGGTATCAATTTTGGGAATGCATTGATCTCCAGTTCCATTTAAGGAAAAATCATCAGGACATGTACATACTGGCCCTTTGGGTGTGTTAAAACATATTGAAGGGCATTTTATTAAAGCACAATTATTAGGTTCAATAGGTGCCTCAGTTGTTTCATATACTCTTAGATTTGTTGTGTGACCACGAACAAGAGCATAAACATCTGTCAAACTGGAACTAATATAATAATAAATCGTTATCTCTCTATTTAAGGTTAAAGACTTTTTATCTCACTTATTGGCTCCAGGATTAGTCTTATATGTTTGGTGTACATTGAATCGTCGTATGCTGCCGTTTTGATTGTCAACCCAAAAGATAAATCCATTATAAAAGGCAATTGAAATGGGGTGATAGTCCTCATCCCTAAATAGTAAAATTCGTGAAGATCCATCTAAGTTCGCTTGTTCTATAGTTTTCTCCTTTACATCGCACCTGATATCAATAAATATAATTCGATTTTAAAATGGAACCTTAAATTTCATGACTTGTTATTTAAATATAATAATAATTGCCAAATGACAACTCTGATTTATAGATTTTTAAATGACGCGTAATACTGACGGCTTTTTTAAGTAATGCAAAAATGTATGTTTTTTGAAAACAACAAATTATATGTAGTTACTTACAGAATTATTCTGAATCTTGTACTACGTAAAATGGCTCTTAAACAACTCCAAACAATTTTTAATTTCATTTTTTAACAAACAAACAAAATTAATAAATATTACCAATAATTAATTTAAACAATTAATTACCAATAATTAATTAAACATTTAAAACTCGAAGATCTAGGCAAAAAAAACTATGATATTTTTACTATATTTGATTTACAGTGAGTTGCTAAAAACTCACAAAAGCTTAAAAAATTGAGGAATGTGTAAGTTTATATGGTTTTCATTGTGGGTTGCAGTGTGTGCAGGCGGTGTTTTTGAAGAAGCTGGTACTGATTCTGTTGGGGCTGGAGTTTTTGCGTTTGTATTGTTAAAAGTTGTGACACTAGGAGTATCGATTGTATTATTATTTGAGGGTTGTGGTAAGTTTGTGGTTTTAGGTGTTGATTTAGTTAAATTAGCGTGAGCAACATTTGCAAATGAATTTTGATTTATATTCGATTGTATAGGGTTTTTTACAAAAGTTTGGCGTCAGCCATAGTACATTTTTTTTTAATTTTTAATATTTCTTTCATTTGAATGTACTTTGGGCACTCTTCAGAATCGGAAGAATGGGGGCGAAGCAATTAGCACACATTTGTTTGGTACAGGTAGAGTCCGTATGAAGAGGTAAGCTGCATATATGACATACTGAAGTAAGATTAGTGAATTTTTGTATGGTGTACCCGTGAATTTGGCAGTTTCGGCAGCGCATGAGATTATGGAAGTATTCGGTTCTGGTAAATTTATATTGAAATGATTTCGGATTCAGGCACATTTATTAAACAAGGTGCATATGCTATGCGTTTTGAGGCGTTAAGCTGATTATGCATAGTAATTGAAAAGGACATAACCCCGATATTTTTGTTTTTGGAAATGAATTTCTCTGCAACTTTTTGGTTTTTGGTCAATATTAGAATTTTACCATCTCTAAGTTGAGAAATTTTTTCGTACTCTGTACTTATTGCGTCAGTTACTTTGTTAAGAGCAAAGATGCTTCTTGATGCAAGAGGTTGTTTATCGTTTACCGGGGCAATCACAATAAAACGTGGGTTTTTGGATAGTGTTTTTAAAGACACTTCGGGAAAATCATCAAATATTATATTTAATTTTTTTTTGGAATTGGTTCCGATATTCAGACTTCAGAGAGTATGCCAAATCGGCAACCATTTTAGCCCCTGGGGCCATGTGGTTTTAATGGAAAAACAACACTACACTCGCGATGGATAAATGCAAGGTGTATGTGAGAAAGGGAGATGGAAAAGGTTTTTTTTAAACTAAACTGTATTTAAAGAGATAAGAGCATAAGCTAGCGAAAGCATCCGAGTTAACAAGAGATGCGTAAAACACGAGAGCTAGTCGATGACTGTTAAAACAGACTTTTGTGTTCTACTGTCTTGTTCTGCAGGTCTAGTTTTAAGTTTTTACTTTAGTAAATGATTTCACTCTATTTTTATTACAGACAAGTTGATTTTTATTTTACTCACCAATAAAGCTTTTTTCCTTTGTTATCAATTGTTAAGCTTAATGGCCATTTCATAGGCATATTTTTTGTTGACATAACCAAAACTACTTTATGACTACCATCTAACCATGATCTTCTAATTGATCCAGAAACGTCTGCAAAAAGCCAATGTGACCAATATAAATATCCCGCACTGGGACTTATAGCTATCGACCTGGTAAGAATATAGTTTTAATTAAAAAAACAAAACATAAAAAAAAGTATAATTACATTGGTTCTCTTTCAGTTGTTATACTTATTGTTTGGCTAAGATTTGAAAGTGGTGCTACAGTTAATTGATTAGTTCCGCCCCAATAAAGATGGTTATAGATTTCATCATAGGCGATCACAGGAACACTTCCAGGACCTCGAGTCAAAAATTGACGAGAACTTCCTTCGATATTTTGGCTATATATCGAATACCCATTTCTGCAAGTTAGTGGAACTTATTTAGAAAAAGATACCATATGTTTTCGTAATTTACTTACGGACTAGCCTGTATAAAATAAACCAATTTTTCTCGCACATTGACATCGAGGCCAACAGACCAGCTGACATTATACATTGGTACCATTGCATCGTGTACGTTTTCAATATCTAGTGTTATGTCTTTGGGATTCAAAGCAACAGCCGAGATGCAAGACAAACGTTTTTGAGTATACAGTAACATGTTTTCATGTTGAACTAGAACACATTTGGTTTTTTTCACTAATTTGTATCCAGGAGAACACATACATTGAACCGATGCAAACATTTTCTTCCAAAGAGGAACGCATATTTGGCTGCAATTACCATTATTTTCTCTGCATGGGTGAGCAACTAGAACAAAAAACAATATAAGATAATTTTACTTGGAGCTATATTTTATAGCCATTACCTTCAGGCTGTTTTTGTCGATGAAATATTCTAAAATCGTAAGGTTTTTTTACATCTTGTACCATTTGTTCCGCTTTTAATGTGAATTTATTCATGGATATTATGAAATTATCAGCCCATGGCGCGATGTATACAGTGTCTTCAAATATTTCTACAGCATGAATTGATTTTAAAGCAATGAGCGTCTTGAATTAAGAAAATTTATTTAAATTTAACACATTCATAAACAAAATTAGTAAACTTACATCGGAAGTTTTCTTCATTGCCCACCGATTATTTCCATTATAATCAACTCTCTCAATAAAATCCTTGTAGATGTCAATCCAATAGACGTGTTCGTTTGCGAGATCAAGTGTTACCCTGTTTGGATAGTATATTGCCGTTGAAACTATAACAATTTGATTGCTACCGTCTAAATTGGCTTTGCTAAGGCTGGGACTCCAATCTGCATAGAATATTAACCTGCAAAAACCGGAATTATGAAAAGGTGAATAGGAGGTTTATGTTTTATGTTTGTATGTTTTTTTTATAATATTTATGCATACTTAAAATATTTGTAAGGTTACTCGGTTACTTGGTAAAACATCAATGAATTCATTAAGTCCAGTCACTGAGCTAACATATTGTGACACGTTAGTGCTGTGTATGTATATCGTATAAGTGATATTAAATGGATTTAGTGATAAGTTAAATCTGTATACACTATAGTGTATGTAGATGTATGTATGCACAGTAGTGCATTGTTGAAATAGTGTTAAGTATTATTTTTAGAAGTATAACCTTGTAGTTAGTTAGTTTATGGTACTTTATTAAAATGCATTATAATTTTGTACATAAATACTTTTGAAATTGTACATGTAAACATAACTTAGCCGTCTGTCGAGAATGGGCAGCAAATTTAGAATTTTAATAAATAAAAACAAGTCACAAAATTAAAATATTTATAGCTGGACAATAACCAAGTTTAAAAGTTTTCGTCTATTATATTTTTTCTGTATGTAATTTCAATTTTACAATATGATGCAAGTGTACTATGGTTGTGACTATCATTTAGTATGTTTTTTAACACCTCGAATGTCAGTATATTAGCACCGAAATGATTTCTCCTGATTTCTTTAAGCATGGGACAGGATCCAAGAAAATGTACCACATTTTCGTCCTTTCCTGTATTGAATAAGCTGCAACGGTTGGGGAGGTCCTCTCGATGAGGCATCCAGTTGAGCTTGAGCAGTTCGGCTTGTATTATGATTGAAATTTGTGGATTACTTAGGTTAGAATTAATGTAGTCAACTTCGTGATTAAATGATATTCTCATTTAAATCGAGCCGGATATCATACATAGTAGCAATACCCTCCCATTCCTTAAAGAAGAGTGTTTTGGTTCATACCGCTCTTTTTGCAGGGACCTTAGAGAATCGTGAATCTTCTTCTGTGGTGATAACATTTGTAGCGAAGTTTATATTAAGCAGCTTTCGATTTCTACCACATAGTTTGGTGTGGTTGACGGAAGTTGAAATTGTTTTTTTTTTTCATAAACGCTCCTTAGCACATAATTGATTTCATAACAGCTTCAAAAACTTTAATTTTTGCTGGTATTGCGATCCTAGGATTTGACATGAAGTTTCTCCACGTACAATTTATAGCCTTTTTTGCTTCAGTTAGTAAACACTTTATATGTAATCCTTCCACTACGATTCCAGCTGGTAAAAACTCTGTGATATCATTCAATTATGAAAGTTCATTTCCATTCCAAACTCGCGATTAATTGGTTTCGTAAAGGCTTTTAAGCGAATTAACGACACTCCGATTTGCGATAATTTGTAGAAAAGGCAGTTTCTATTTACTTTACAATCGTTGACTAAACCTCGAGCCTGTAACACCTTTTTCCGAAAGCTCTGTCTTTCTTTAGTTGGTACTGTTTCCTTTAGTTCCGATCGCGCTTGAAAGTGTGTATAAAAAAAAACTAAATCAGTATAAAGAAAAAAAAAAAAATTGTAAGCATGGCCTCTGGGCTACATGTGCTTTCGGGCAATCGTTTTGATGCATTTAATCATCAATACGATCCCCCAAACAAAAAAACAAAAAAATCTCCTATTTTTCAAGACACCAATTTTGATATCCCCTTCCATTTAAATCCATTAACCCAAAATTTATTATTATATCTCCTGACGACCCGTTCCAACCACTCAAACACTCAAAACTCCACTCACAACCTAGTCGTACATAACATCACTCAAATTCCAAAAACAAATGCACTAGCACCTGCTTCTAACACCACTCCAATCTCAGCTGATGAAAAAATAAATTCTTTCTACGAAAATATGTCCGATGATGATGATGGAAACATCTAGTCATAAAATCGGAACTACGAATAACGACTCGATGCGACGGAGTCATAAAAATGAAAACATAACCAATGACATCTTTTTTCGCAGTATAGTCAAACCTATACTGCACATAAGTCTTCTACTTTTCATAAATCAATCCTTAAGATCCTTCAATTTAACCTTAATGGATATTTAAATAATTATTTAGAGCTCAATCTCTTAATAAAAGAATACAAACCGGCAATTATTTGTCTTCAAGAAACCCATGTCCTAAACAACACACAACATGTAAAAACTCCAAAACAATACGAAGCATACTTTAATAACTTTAACACTTTTACTGCTGAAAAACAAGGTACAGGTATTCAAATCTATAAATCAATCCCGCATAAGATCCTTTAAATTAATTCTCAAATCTCCGTACTTGCAATCGAAATTCAACTGAACTTTAAGATTACAGTCTTTTCACTATACATTCACCCAACCCAACCCTTCAACTCCCCCGATTTAGAAAGCATACTTAGAACAGTTAACACACCAGTCATTCTTACTGGGGCTCCCCAATAACAAATGCTAGAGGCAAAGAAATAGAAACTTTTCTAACGAACTCTGATCTTTCTCTTTTAAACGATATGGCTGCTTCCAGCTTCAACCTGGGACAGAAATGAATTCTTTTATGGAAGCGACCACTTTCCTATAGTCACTAACCTCTGCCTCGGTAAACAAAGCAGTCCCTCCACACCAGCACCCAAATTCCAAACTGATCGCGCAGATTGGACCCTTTTTCAATCAAGCTCAAACGTATATTTCAATAAACACCCTGAACGAATAGACATCTTAACATCACTGCTGATTGCCAAAATGTGTGGATCATTTTGTTCTCTAATTGTCTAATTCATAATGACGCCGCCAAAATACTGAAAAGAAAAAAAAATCCTAAAGAACCCTCGACCTTGTTCAATGCGTTATCTTTTGCCAATCCTTTTGAACTCATTCCAAATGTAGAGCATATCCATCGAAAAATTCCCTTTTTGGCTCTTACCTCCTGAAGCTATCAAATCAGCCTATCCAAACACTCAAAACATGTTACTCCTAACGAAGTTTACATCCAATTACATGGAATGTTTTATACACCGATCGATGGTTCAACACTAATTCCAATAACCGGTTTTTCTATTGCATTTTCTTTTCTTGATACAAAAAAGGAAGAAATAACCAGCAATATGTAAACCAACAACAAAAATATTTGAGAGTGGGTGGGCGGGGCTCACTTCTTTTTTTTTTCCAAATGAAAAACATTCTCTCGAAGCGCTAATTTCGCAGTGGAATTACTGGGAACTGAAACTTCTATGTGTGCGTGTAAAAGGGAAATTTCAAAGGGAAAAACACCAATTTAGACACTTTTTCAAAAATTTATTTAAAAAAAACCATCACCGCAATTAGAATTTTTGAATTGGAGAACAATAGAAAAAATACTGAAAAAAATGAAAAAAATAAGACAAATATGCACAAGCATTATTTTCTCTGGAAAGCTAATTGTTAATTGGGCTTTTTCAATGAACATTTAAAGGGTTAATAATTTTTTTTCTCGAAAAAGTACATTCGTCACTCCCGAGGTAATTAATTAAGCTATTCAATAAAATAAAGAAAAAAAATATAGTTCAAAAGGCTAAATAAAGAATGAGGGATATTTAAAAGTCCTAAAAAATACGTGTTCTGCGTTCTTTAAAAGTGATTTATTTAAAAAAAAATTTACTCGCAATAAAAATATTTGAGACTGGCTTTACAATACTTTTTGTTTAGATAAAATATGTTGTAGATTAAAGAAGTTATACCTGTTCAAACACGCCAAACCCATTGATAACTGCATAAGATTGGACAAATTTTTTGCCAATAAAAAAAATTAAATAAATTAAAATCAATCCGTCACTCCCTTAATTAACTTAATTTGTTTTGAAAACACTAAAAAATTAAATAAAAATCTTAGTTATACCAAAAATAAATGGTGCATTTTAAACTTCTATCAAAATAACGACAAAATTGTTGTTCAAACATGAACATACTATTATCTATAGATAACCCAATGCGTGTGTGAAATAAAGATAAGACAGAGCGTCCTAAGCATACACTGACGGTTATCTACAGATACTTACATTTACATTTAGGATAAGATAAGAAAATTGTATATATAGCATAACGCAGTGAAATAAAATTTAGTATTATATTCGACTTACAACCGAGTTTTACTCAACAATTGTAGTTTGTTTCACTCTCAGAATTACTATATTATACATTTAAAAATTATAATGATGCAGTGTAGTAGCCCTGTTTATTTAGAATGCATTAATTTTTACTTCAATCAATTAGCATTCGAAATGTAAAAGTTATTGCTTTATTTGTAACATTCCAGCGGTTTTTTTGGCTGGCCACCCAGCCTTAATGATATACATATGTATGTGTAGTGTATCTACCTTTAGATAAGACTTCGGTCAATACATAATGGCCCTATATTTAGGCAAAAGTTTTTTGCTAACTTCAATTCCTACTATATATTTTTTCTAAATTAATATTATACGGCTCTGTAAGACTCCAAAAATTGGAAGAAGTTTTGCATTTAATCACATGATTTAATGATTTTGAACAACATAGAAGTAGAAAATGCATTGTAAGTTATGAAAATTTCGGATAATTGTAAAATTCATTATTACGCTTTAGATCTATTTTGGATCACATTAAATTTGAATTACATATCTAGGTTTTATTACTACTCTGGAGTTTATGTTAAGTTGTTAAATTTCGGCAAGATGAAGTTCGCCAGGTCAGCTAGTGTTTAATAAAACAAATTGAATTAATTTGTTTGATAGCATTGACAGTTAAAAGTTAAAAATCCAAGAAAAGAGAGAGAATACCAGGTATGATTTCAACTAGAAAATAAATGTCAGTTTATACAGCACAGGGAAGATAGGAGACATATATCTTACTCTAACAGCAAAGCAATCTCATTTAATTGTGTGAAAGAAATAAGGGGGCATCCATTAAGAGTCCTCCACCCAAAATGCCGAACTCAGATTCAAAGATAAATACAATTTCGAATCTAACAAGGCTGTTTTGATTTTCGTCCGAATTCTAAAACTGAAACGAAAATTGAATCCGTACGGGATCCAGGGAAAACTGATCCAGTTGTGTCGTGTAACTCTGGAAAATACAAGATGCAACGTACAAAACTTGTACAGGGTTTCGGCAAGGAGATGTGCTATCATGTGATTTCTTCAATATCGTTATGGACCATATAGTGCTTAGATCAGGAGTCAATACGGAGGGCACTATCTTCAAGAGATCGATCCATAACGTGCCGTTATATAGGCCTTTACGGCAATTGAAGAAAATGCGAAACTAGTTGGTCTTAAGTTAACGAGGACAAGACAAAATACCTGCTATCAGCAAACAAAAGCACATCCATCCACCGGATTGGAAGCAACGTCAATATTGATAGCAGTAGTGAAGGAGTTCATCTATCTCGGAGTCAACATCACCTCCACAAACATCACCTTAGAGGAGATTCTACGAAGAATTACCTTAGGTAACTGCTGCTACTTCGGTTTAGCAAAACAAATGGGTTCAAAACTCCTCTCTTTAAAGACAAAAAAGTTAAAACACGCCGACTTTATTGGCTCGGCCACATCGAGCGAATGGACAACAACGCTCCAGCTAAGAGAATCTTCGAATCGCAGCCACTTGGTTCGAGGCGACAAGGAAGACCGAACCTCCGGTTTAAAGACCAAGCCATTGCGGATACAGAACGCTTGGTCTGGATGACTGGAAGCAACGTGCTCGGGATCGCAGAGGATGGAAGGCCATCGTGTCTCAGGCAGAGATCCTACAAGGATCGGGAACCTGATTAAGTAAGTAAGTTCTGACTACCGAACGGATTTAATTTGCAGTGCAATTAACTTGAAATAAAACAAATCGAAATCAGCTTTGTTTGTTCTGGAGAGCAGTAAAACTAACTTTAATTTTAATCTAGCTGATTTCAAAAGTTAATCTTTTATAATATTTAAATTATTTCAACGGTTTTGTTGGCCTCTTTTGCAGTTGATTTTAAGCGGTGAGTTAATTCCTTGTCTTAAACAAAGTTAAAAGGGTTATGTTTGCTATGTTCTAAAATTCTTAGAACACTGGTTTATCACTTTGATAATAAAATTATCCGCTTGCTTAAGGTGGTTATCAGCAAGGAGTTTGGAATGATTTCCATGTAAAGTTTGACTTTTAGCAAAGTTTTAAAGGGGTTTGTCAATTTAGCCGAAGAGCACTTGTTTCCAAAATTGATACAAATTCAAAAGTCCCAAGCCAATAGCTTATTTTTTCCATAAAAAAACGCCCCATGGTAGTCATAATGCATACAAATCATTTGTAAGTTCCTCACACAATTTACCAATACATTTTAGTTTGTTGTCAGTCTTTACCCATCCTCTCCCTAGGTCGGGATGATTTTTCATAAAAGCAATCAATATGGCTAATTATTGTTCTTGTGTTGTATGCTTTCTTATTAAATATATGATTTTTTATTAAGAAATAATAAAAACATATCATTTAACATCCATCGAATTTGCAATACTCCAATAAAAATGACCGAAATGAAAACGTCAAATTTTTAGCGGATTGCAGATCCATTCGTTTTATAGAACACCCTTTCAATCCGTAAAATCTCAAACAATACGGAATTTAGAACTGCGAAAATTCGAAAATGGGACGTTTTGGTATTCCAACGAAAATAAGATCAGCCGTTTAAGAAAAATTTCAAATTTCGAAAGGAACCAAAAACAATAGAGATATTTAAACAATAGAACCGCCTACTTTTACTTCCTTGGTTTATCCTTTGCGTTTAAGTAGTAATTTTTTTTTATAAGAAAAATTAGTTGGACAACTTTTATCATTGCAGAACTGGTCCTTTGTTTGGCAATATTGTTGCCTGAATGAATTACAACACTTTTGCTTTTGGCCGACGCTTTTTTTAACTGTTATAGTTACGTCACAATAATTGTTCTTTTATATAAAAAACATTGTTCAAATAATTGCTGTAACAGCTCCTTATTTGTACCGAATCACTTTTCCTACTCCTACAATTTTATTATTATTGGTTCAATGAAATTGATCTGTACAAATACAGTATCAAGATAATACAGCACCAACGCAGACAAAAACAATAACAATGGACACTTATGTGAGTGAATAATTGCCAAAAATACTCCTATGTGAGTTCAACAAAAATACTTTCAACCACTACTTCTATTTCTAGAATCCTAAAACTAGCTGTGCAAATCATACCCAAACAGTTCTCCTACTCTTACGTGAGCTATTTTTCGATCAGTTTAGACTACCCCCTCCCGACCCTTCTACGTGAGATTTAAATAAACTTCACAGTGAATATAGATAAAAACAACACTTTTTCAAAAAAAACGATACTATTTTTTCTGTTAAAAACTAGAAAAAAATTCTTTTTAATGTCAAAAATGTGTGCACTTAAATATTTTTATATACCCCTTCCTCCGGTTTAAATGAAATTTGGTAAGATTTTACTGTACCCCTCCCCAACCACTCTGAGCTCACGTAATTAGTGGATGCTCCCTAATGGTCCAGGGCTTCCATACTGCACATTATCAATAAACAAAAAGCTCTGATAATAATAAAAAGGACTGCCATCTCTATTGTACAGTTTCAATTTAAAACAAAGAAATTTATTTTCACACCACCAAGCGGTAAGATAATTTTTTATGGACCATTCCGAAAGCATTCGAAAATCCACTCAAATGAATCTACGTATGTATATTTTCTGATTTCAATCAGCCAAATATCTTTTTAACGTTTTTTAATTTTTTCAATTCTCAACGAAAAAGAAAAAATCAAATTTGTGAGACAAGAATAAAAGGCAACAGCGACATTTTTTTCTTCAAGTATCCTTAAAATCTTACAAAACCTTCCATTCTTGAAAGTTCCCTTGAACAAAAATATATATTTCTAAGCATAACCTTTAACTCGGCAACTCTGATTTATTGCGGAACAACACATAAACCGTGTTTTATTGGTACGTGAATAGGCTATATCGCAAAATTTTGCAAGGAAAACAACACCTGATTAGTGAACAAAAATAAGCTAGTAATCTGTAAAAGTATTTTAGTGAAGATAGAGTTTCGGATTGTGAAATGAACATAGGAGGCAGGCAAGTGGTGCAAGAAATATAATATAAATATTGGCAAACATGACGGTGTGTTTGTGATAAACATATTTCTTGCAATCGTTCCGCAAATTTCAAACCAAACATTTTTTTGGTTTAAATTTATCAAAACAAAATTATGAAGGGTATGAGTGGGAAGTTGTCCATGTATTGCAGTTCCTGGTCGCGGGCTTAGTGGCGCAATAGCATGGCCACCACGGACACGCTTGCAGAAGTCCAGACGCTCAACCCAGTGGGGCGACTTGTATGGGGGATTGGAAAAAACTCCATAAAATCTAAACCACTGAACCAATTTTGTTGAAATTTTCAAGAATGATACTACATTTCAAGGGAAATTCTCCCTATTAATTTCCGCCCACTGACGCGCCTACTTATTGTTCGTTTCAATGAAAACTTAATCTTTAAACCGATTTCGATGAAATTTTCAGGGCTGATAGTCAATGAAAACAAAATTACACTATTAACTTCCGCCCACTGCCACGACCAGTTTGTTCTCCTTTTAATATAAACCTTTTTTAATATTATTTTTTGCACCGGTGTACTCTTAGTTCGATAAAATTTGAACTACTTGCACGATTTTTATGAAATTTTCAGTATAAGGAAAAACCAGTGGATATTTCAATCCACTTATAAAAAAACATTTATCTAACCAAAGTTGCTGTTTTTAGAAATAAATGGGGAAAAAACGGCATTTAAAATGAAACCACTCTATTTCATTTAATTTTTATGAGTATTACCAACGTAAGTTTATCATTTTATTCTATAATAATGTTTACAACTTATGAACATATATTTTTAATTATTTCTTTAAAATTAAGGTTAACTTAATTTTAATCAATTTATTTCAATTTAACTTAGTTTTCGACCTTATTTTATTTCAATTTAACTAAATTGTAAATCCATTGATGAAAAACTAAATAAGTAAATAATAAATAAATTAAATTAATTCATAATTAATAATGACAAAAAAAAATTAGAAACTATCTTCAACCACTTCAATTGTGCAACCGAGCAAAACTTCGTACTTATACTCTCTTGCAAACAAAGTTTCAGAATATGAGAGTTTCTTGACAACTTAAATATTTAAGGAAGAAAATTAAAATAAACAATTAATAGGTTTTACTATCAATCACATCTTTGCTTAAGTGCTTTTATACTTTGAAACCCAATCTGATATCATATATTCAAAATCCTCCACAAAATTTTGAATGAATTGCACAAAAACCTGAAAACCGTCAATTTTTAATGTTTTCGTTTCGATTTTTTTTAATATGTAGATATTTTCAAAAACATACTTCAGATTTGAATTTCACTCATCAAAATACATTGAAAAGATGTACTTAAAAAAAATACTTCCCATTTTTTACTATATTCTGCATTTTTAGAAAATACGTTTTTAAAAATCGAATACAGACGTCTTCGCCCACAAAGGCAAACAGAGGAAATAGTTAAAACATTTTTTGAATTTTAAATTATGGGAAATTATTAGTTTTCTTAAAATGAAAACTCAAAGAAAAAAAATTAAAAATCAAAGAAATATTTTTTCCGCTAAACTTGCATCTCATATCATTTATCAGTTTATTTTTAATATATTTTCAAAAATTTCAGATATGATTTTAGACCGTTTAAGAAATACTCATATTTACATCAGTTTTCACTATTTTTCAACTTTGAATACAAATTTCGACGTCTAGAATTTTTTTTTAATGGTTTCATATCCTGATTCTACAACATATTTACTATAAGAAACGATTCTAACATTTTAAAAAATCCAACCTTCATACCAATTAGTTTTTTTTCCACTTTTTCCCCACTGTGCGCCGTCCTATTGGTCCTACATGTCCTCCAAGTCCATATCATCCAATTGGGGCCAAAAATATACGGTTATCATTGAACGGTAGCGATCCCTATTCACAGTAACGCGCCGGTCTTGATCATTACGGAAGAAGTGCGGCCCAATGACGCCGCCGCCGAACCATAAACCACACCAAACCGTAATTTTTTCAGGATGCAATGATGACTCATGGAGTACGTGTGGATTGCTGCCTGACCAATACCTCACGAAGCAATTCAGCCAGAAATGAGCCTCATCATAAAATGAACGTAGCGCTCTAAACGTTGAGGCCACTGACTCCGAATTTCGGGAGTAAATTTTAATAACTTCGACTCATTGTTGGCCCGTATATCTTTCCATCATGAAATTGATGAAATGGCAAACCTTACTGAAGAGAAATGTCAAAAGAACGGCAAGAAATATGGCGTCGTTTGCTGCCCCTGTCGCTCTACTTTTGTAGCGTCCCTGTTGAAAAACCCGATACTAGATTTTAAATTGAAAAATCACACCACTGCGTTTAAGGTTTTTTTGGGAAATCCCACTTCACTACGTATAACATTGCCAAAAAAACACCTATTATTCCCAAAGTTGATATTTGGGGTTATTAAAATTGAATGGCCGCCATGAATTTGGCTTGGGCTCTGTAGATAGTTTAAAAGAATTTTTGCTTAACATGATGTTTCACAAAGTTGATTTTTTGGGTTTTTAACACGCTATTACGCCACTATTTGTGTATAGATTTTTACCCTTCATTTTCGGTTAACTTTTAAAACCGAAAATTTGGTGTGGGCTCTCGGTCTATAAAGTATCTTCTTGAATTTTTTACTTAGCATGTAATTCTTCATAATTTCGTTTTGACTTCTGTCTTCATCTTATTTATTGATGAAAATAATAAAAGAATGTTTACTATCAAAATAAAAGATCTGTATAATAAATTGGATAAAATAATGAACCACTATTTTTATTCAACTGATCTTTAAAGTTGCCAGAAACTTAGTTGTATAGTTTTTGCTCTTCCACATAAGCCAATGGAAAGAAGACGAGCGAGAAATTTCGTAAACAAATAATAAAATTAATTTTTATGTTTACAACTTTAGTTTTTTCATAATGCATTTTATTTTTTATATTTTCAAGTGCACATTTCGCTTTTATATTTTGTCAGTGGCAGATTTTGAAATTTTGACATCAATAATTTGACAAGAAATACAGGGATACCAACTTTGGTGAGTACAATGTTGGATATAGCATCGACACGTAGGAAAGGGTGAAAATGTAATGATCTATCGTTTCAGTTTAAAAGTCTACATTAACAAAGCGCAAGGACAAACATTAAAGATGTCTGGGGTGAACTTAGAAATGGACAATTTATTGTATGTAGCAGTTCGCGTGTGCCCAATGCAAAAAATCTTTACATACTATCCCCAAATGGAAAAACATATAACATCGTCTACAGTAGCGTATCAAAATAATATTCTATTCCGAGTTATCTTCTGTATTCTAAATCAGGAAAAGGGAAACATCTTACCACGAATTTAACGCGAGCGATGCCGCGGGCAAAAGCTAGTCTTCTATAAATATAAAAGGAAGTCGCGTTAGTAACACTGTTTATAACTTAATAACGGATGAAACAATTTGGCTGCAATGTTTCACAGAGATAGATTATAGTCTGAAATAGATTATAGAGAACTTATTATCTCGGTAAAATGTATGGTTCTCGTGGGATAGATTTTTGTTTAATATTTCAAATCACGCCAGATTACGGATCTGGATGAAATTTGGCTCAGAGATAGAATACAGTCTGGAATATCACTAAGACTTCTATTTATCCCGGTAAAATGCATGGTTCCCGAGTGATACATATTTTAATATTTCCAATCACGCCAGAACGGCTTAACGAATTTGGATAAATTTTGGATAGATTTCTTTTAATTTATCGAATCACGTCATAATGGTTAAACGGATCTAGATGAAATTTGGCACAAAGATGTTATAAATAAACCGACTTTTGACACAACTCAAAAACTACTATTAATATGATGTGCTTTTCTATTATTATCTATCTATCCCGTGCTATGCCGGAACGAACCGCTGGCGCTGGTACATGGAGATATTACTTATGTTGTGGAGTAAATAAGTATTTTAAAACTTATACTATTATTATTATTATTTTTCGGTCATTATATATTACAGCCATACAACTGTGTTGTAGAACAAACATTCTTAGCTCATATTGAGTTACATTAAGAAATGTATTTGAGGTTCGAGGTATTAACACGCCCGGCGAATTTATTTGAAATGGTCCGAGACATTGGATTATTAATTCTTTCCAAAAAGATACCCCGAAAACAGCTTCATCCTCCGACAATAAAGCTGTCTGAAAGTACGCACACACAGTCACATCTATAAAAATGATGCATATAGGTTCAAAGGACCTTGAATCGGTGAGATTTTAAAAATTTTCAATTCCAGGAATCAGAACGAGTACAATAACTTCCTATCAGAAATTAGAACTTACTTGTTGGTTTTTTAGTAACTTAAGTTAAATATTTTTTTTTTACGGTCAAGTATTATATTTTTTGTACCCAAGACAATCATTATATCTACTATGAATTTTTTTCAAGAAAAGTTACTCACTTAAACATAATTATTTTTTGTACTATAGACACTTTATTTGCTCACCCTTTAGTTGGATCCAATACCATTGATGCAGGTTTTTGCACACTTTTTAGAATAACGTTACAGAATTTCATATCGTTTGTGCACATAAATATTAATCCAGGTTCATTGCTGAGAAAGTACCAATTCCCTGAGATCCAATCCAAACTTATTTTATCAATAGCTAAAAAATAGAAAAAAATTAACAAAACAAAAAGTGATATGTCTATAACATATAAAAGCCATGATACCCCCTTAGCCACATGGATACAAAGAAAATAAAAGCTCAAAATTATACTCCACAAAAATGTACGAAACAAATTTTTAAAAAATACTATGTTATGTTCGATAAAAGATAAGTGAACATCAATAATCGGACTTCAAATATGAAGCATGAGGACGAAATAGTATAAAATAAGATTTATATTATTATTAATGTAAAATGTATGTATTATCAAATATACTAATATTTAACTTTAATGAATCTGCGTTTGGCTTAAGGTTTTAGTAAGGGCTATAAAATATGAAACAAATTTTGCACCATTTTTTGAGTCATGAACCTAAGTATAAAATACAATGGAATGAATAAAATGAGGCCTTAACTTCCACAACCGATATTAGCGATTAATGTCTTTACAAACATTTGTTACCTATGTAGTTAATACGTATTATTTCAAAAAAGGGGTCATAAACTTAAAAAGTAAAAGGTCATATTTTCCACAAAAAAAAGCGGGCCTCGAAGGAATATCGAGAACATATATTTATGTTCACAGTCCTAATGATTGTAACATTCATTTGCATGATCTAAGCCTTACATCAAGTGTCATCGTGATTAGATGTTAACAGAAATAAGGCCCTGTTCACAGTATTCAAACATATTGTAAATCTTTCGGGTTACAATTTATGAAAGTGGCAAACAAGTTCATATTAACTGAAACATTATTAAACTTCATGTTTCTATGTTTCTTTTGGGAAAAATACGTCTTTACTTTAAGGTAATGAATACTTAAGGTAAAAATTTAAAATAGGCATACAACGAAAAAATCGATTGCAAACATCTCGGACCCATACTCGTTTTCAGTGTATAATCAATAAAAAAAAACTTGTGAAACAATCAAGTGTAACATATAAGTTCATATTAACTGAAACATTATTAAACTTCATGTTTCTATGTTTCTTTTGGAAAAAATACGTCTTTACTTTAAGGTAATGAATACTTAAGGTACAAATTTAAAATAGGCATACAACGCAAAAATCGATTGCAAACATCTCGGACCCATACTCGTTTTCAGTGTATAATCAATAAAAAAAAACTTGTGAAACAATCAAGTGTAACATAGAGTTAACATCGTGTTTTTCAGAATACATTTAAATTCTGATAAAAAAATAACTAAATAAGAATATAAAAGACTTATTTAAAAAAAAAATGTGATTAAGTTGTTGATCTTGTTGAATGCTTTAGATTCATGGACGAAGATAAGAAATGATAATGAAGGTTCCACTACCTTTTTAGCCAGCAATAAAAAAGTGTGTTTATCTTTAAAAATTGAAGATTCACTTCTCTCTATGCAGTTGATGTTGTAATTGGCAATTCAATATTTGCCGTTTTGTATCCTGTGACTAGGACTTGATGCCTAATAATTACAATTCTGCAATTTCCTCAAAACTCACTGTTCGTACTAGTTATTATTTTTGGAATTGGCATAATCCAGTTATCTGTCAAATTATCAATCCTATGACAACGCATAGAAATTTCAGTCCAAGCTGTTGAATACATGGCACATAGTGTACGATTTCGATGCCAAATTTCAATGGCAGATACATCTGAACTGAGATATTTTCCCAGTGGTTGCCCAGTTGTTGAAACTCTCTGTATATCGTGCTGTGTAACAAAAACCAATGATGCATTTTCGTTTTGAGGAACTGGAAAAGGTAAAATCTTGTTTTAAGTACAAAGTAAGAGCAAATAAGGCAATAGTTACCATTTATAGCAATGCATCTGTTTTTATTCCTCATGTATCCCGACACACATGTGCATTCATATGAACCAGGTGTGTTTCTACATTTTTGGTCACATACACCTTCTATTGAACACTCGTCAAAATCCTTGCATTGCGTATTAATCGGTTCCTGACCTTGAGGACAAAAGCACTTCGGTCCATTTGTTGTAAGCTTGCAATTGAATGAACAATTCATTTCACTGCACAGTTTTTCTTCATTCTCTTTAATTGGAAATAAAAAAAAGTTTATAGGATATACAATCAAGTTCATATAATACCACAATTATATTCATCACTATCGCAGTCCCAAAACCCATCACAGAACTTGGAAATGTCTAAACAAAACCCATTTTTACATTCACTTTGATAAGCGTAACACTTAGGAGTTGCGTTGCGACCTTTAGGGAGACATTTATGTTTGAGTGTTATTCTTTTAAAATTGTTTTGTTTGTATTACAATTGCTTTCATCTGAAATATCACCTTCACCACAGTCATATTCCCCATCACACATCCAATTGTTTGGAATGCATTTATGTGACTTTGTGCAAGAGAATTGGCCTTCATTACATTTTGTTGCATTTGCTGAAAAAAGATAAATTATAAAAAGTCCAATGTCGATGTATTGTTTGAGTAAATCAACCTTCCCTTAAAAATATGAAATAACATAAAATACGCAATGTTTATGAAAATTTAGTTTTCACCTATTAAATGGCACCCTTATAATGCTTAAATTTTCTTCATTAGACAATTTTGTCAATCTTTCAGTTTGAGAGTAAAAAATATAAAGCGAAGAAATTTCGGTATTAACATTTTTCAAATCCCACATTTTAGTGACGTTTCCTTATCTTTAAAAGTAATAAATAATTCTTAGTTTTAAGTTTACCTACATTCATAAAAATTTTATATTATTACTGTACATGTAACCTTAACACCAATTTTAAGAACATTAATGGTTCGTATTCCTTTATTGGCAAATAACTAAAATAATCGAATATAATCAGTTAAGCGTTGCCCGTCGAAGAGCCCGATCAAGGAATAATTATTGTCATAGCTACTTTCGTGCTTTTAGCAGTTGAATAAAAGTAACCACAGAATAATAGCTTGAGATTCCATTATCTAACCTAGCTTAAGAATATTTGATAAAGGCTTAGGCTTTTTTTTTTACAATTTAAAAAATGAGAAAGTATTTCAAAATTCCAAGATTTTACGATATTTGAAACTGATTCAAGAAGTTAATAATATTGGTCAACCATATTCGAACTTTTTCGTACCACACGAACTCATATTTTTTACTTTGATGATTGTAATGATTTATGAATGATGATTGTTATTAAAAATAAGTAACTAAACTAAATTATTGGCCAAGAATTTTTTGATAACTGTAATTTAAATATTTAAACAAATAAAAACCGCCCAAATAAATACTTTTTTACGATACTGGTTTTTTTTGTCTGGAAAATCACATTCATAAGCAAAGAACAGTTTTTTTGGATAAATAAAAAAGATCGGATGGGAGTAGAGAATACAATTTTGTTATAAAGATAAGGTGGCTCCTTCTTTGCTACGATGCCATTCAAAGTCTTTAAAGTATTGTAACATAGATATGCGTTTGAGGTACAACCAAGTAAGCTATGACTGCAATATATCTGGCATCCGTAAGTAATAATCGGGATAATTAAAGTTTTTGCTAAGTAAAGTCTAATATCTTGTGGTGTATGCTTTTGTGTAAAGGAAAGACTGCGTAGGCATCCGTAAATTTTTCCTATAATGTGTTGTACCTACGTGACAATCCCAACTAAGTGTGGGATTAAACCATATACCAAGGTTCTTTACTTTTTCAACGTACTCGATTACCTGGTTGCCAATTTGTATGGGTGGAAAATAACTGAGATCAAGCTTTTGTTTATAAAATACCATACATTAAGATTTTGTTGGGTTCAACCTCAAATTATTTGCCACAGATCATTTGCTTTCGAAAAGTCAAGTAATCCTAAAATGATACTTGATCATGGTCAATAGCACATCTTAGATCATCAGTTACTTTAATGATTGCAGACACACAACTAAAACCGGATTGGTTAACACATGAGAGATTGTTTTTTTTTATAAAATTCGAGATCTGGCTATGTAAAATTTTTTCTAAAACTTTTGAAATAAAAGGAAGAATCGAAATTGGTCTGTATTCAGGATATGTTAAGCGATAAGCAGGTTTTTTGATCACTGGAATTACTTTTGCAACGTTTCAGGTATCAGGAAAAGAGCTTGTCGTAAAGATTGTATTAAAAATATACGTAAGGGTGGGAAGTATGTCAGGTATTTTCATCAAACACCATGACTTTAGATTTAATTTTTAAAATACTGTCTACTAAATCTTCAACTGCCTGAAATTCAAAATACTTTAGTTCGAATCCATAAGTTCCATATCAAATGAAGTTTCTACCTCATTGAAAGAAGAACATCAGGATTAATGTTTTCAGGGTATTTTCCTTTCCATGGTCCTACTATATTTCGAAAGTCACAAAAAGTATTATAAAACTCAGTCAATAGAAAACGTTTCTTTTGTTTGAAAGCTAAGTCCCTTTGCTTCATCAGTTCCTTAATTTCAAGAGAAAACCACGAATTGTGCTTGTGTTTGACAACCTTTGTTTTGAGCTTCACATGCTTATTGAATAAACTACGAATAGAATTTTCAATGAATAAAACCTGATCATCGGCGGAAGCCATAAAATATACTTGTTGCCAGTTAATCTGAAATAGATCGTGTTCCAGTTGAGCCAAGTCAATATTTTTAAAATCTCGATATTCAATAGTAGTAGCTACCGTTCGGGGACGTGAGGGGCACCTTTGAACATAATACATAAAACTGAAAGAAATATGCGTTTAAACAAAAGTTAAAGATCAATTACAAAATTTAAATTAAGTCACAGGTAAATAATTAAAAAAATACATTTTGTATAAGACTTCGAAGCAAAAAGTGTTCAAATATACCCCCTCTCCCCTCTTCACTATCTCTTATCATTTGTTCGTCTCTAGAGGGCCCGGTGTGCTTCATATCACTTATCTAAAAGATATTAAAACTCTCCCTTCGCTAAAATGTCTGATTCTATTACAAACTCTTATGTCAACTCTTATGCACAGCATTGTTATTTTTCAGATCTAAGAATCTGATCTTTAAAAAGTTTACTTTAGTCTAATATAGTTATTTGGAAAAAAAAATCAAGTACATGGTCTGGCTTTTAAATAGCTGTGAATTGTCTGTTTTGAAAAAAATGGATCGAGCGGCCGAACAACTGATGTTCATGTCCTATAGGTGTTGCAACATTCCGAAGATTGCTTCAATTTTTTTGGTTGTACAAATGAAAATCATGGGCTAAACAGAAAAACCATTGAAGCACAAATTAACATCACCCCAAAAGTTCGTGACTTCAATAATGTCATCTATTTAGGATGGAGAAAGTTTTCCAGGTTTAAATACAACCACCTAAGAATTAATAAATAAATAATAAAGTTACTTGGGAATATACATATATATCTATTTATATACATGTATCGTAAACTACAGAGTCAATTATTTTCTTAAAATTTTTAAAACTGAAAAAGTATGTATTTATTAATACAAAATCAAGAAAATAAATTAAAGAAATTAAGAGTGAAAATTAAGGGTTACATGAGTTTTTTAATTCCACATTATAAACAAATAAAAAAATTGACAAAAAAAAATGTTAGTGGTGGACAACTTTCACCACATAGGGGTTTGAAAAATAGATAGTACCCGATTCTCCTACTACTTTATGTGCATATAAAATTTCATACGAATCGGTCAAGCCGTTTCTGAGGAGTATGGGAATAAACATTGTGACACGAGAATTTTATATATAAGAATATATGTATATGCATAGAAACAATGTTTTCTACTTCAATATTTTCGATCAATTTGTTTCTGAAATTAAAAGTGGAAAGGTGTCAATACTAGATCTAAAAAATATTCATGTGTAGGGTTAGGTTAGGTTACGGCGCACTGTGGCGCCTTTTTGAAAAAGTGCTTGCAAAATTCAATTTTCGTGTATGCTTCAAATCCAAAACTAATTTGATTACTAAATTGGGAAATATTGGAAGCTTCAAAATCAGAAAAAAAATTTAAAATCGGTCGAAGGATTCGAATGTTACAGGTAGTCAAAGTTTCTTATTTCAAAGTTTTAAGATTTTTGAAAGGCGGTTTTTGGCTCAATTTTTTGACTTTGAGTTGAGTTATAAGAAATCCTTTAAGAGTCTTTGGTCTAAATTCAACGAAAATGTAATCATAAAAACATTATTTTTACATGTAAAAATGTATTCTTAACTACATATTATAAATATTTTATGGTCCTATGGTCATTTTTTGAATACCTCAAATTTAAAGAATTAGGACATGGGTATGGCCAGGTAATATTTTTGTATGATTAATCAGGTAGCTTTCATGATTTGTAAAAATCTATTAATTTTTATGGCAGATCAAGTAATCCTTTTTATTTAATGCAATAAGAATGTTACGTTAGATGAATATTATCATCTCAAAATATGTAGGAGTAGGTATATAAATATAATTTTTTTTTAAATGATTAGTTATAGAGTAAACACGTCATTGATAAGTCATAGACACTACTTATATTTTAACAAACAAATTATTTTAAAAGAACTAAAAAATGTAAATTTCCTATAGTGATCCAGTTGAAATTTTTTTCGATAAAAAGCATACAGAAGAAGAATTCATCACAGGTGTAAAAAATAAATATAACCTTATAGCTGACAATTGGTCACTTACAGGAATAGCTAACTTCGATAAAAAGTGTCATCATTTTATATAAACGCTAAGTCAAAATGGAATGCAGCCAATAGAACAAGACTCAATTTTTTAAAGAAAAACGATTGTTGGCTGTCAAATGTTCTGGACATTGATTTTGAAATGACAGATGAAACGGATAGTTTACCAAGTACATCAAATAATTCTAGAGGAAGGCCAAGGAAATCTATAACGGAGTGCTCGTCATTTACCAAGAAACAGAAATTGATCGATGCTACTGAAGACATCACCACTGAAAATCTTTCAACAGCCTTAGTTATAAAGTATAATAAGGATCATGAGAAGCGTAAAGCCGATATAACCAAGGCAGTATCAGTAACAACTACACTACGACTTAAAAGGATAAAAGAAAGCATTCGCACTCCTCAAAGAGATCATATCATGTATGATAGTGCAAACGCCTTAGCCTTGTTTATGGATATGGAACTAACAAAAGAAAAGTATGGAATTTAAAGAAGTTCCTTAATGAGACACAACGTAAATGTTCTCCCATCTTATAAGACCATAACACTCACGAAAAAAGCATCACTTCCAGATAATTGTGAAGTAACAGAAACATCTGCCAGAGTCAGCCTTTTATTTATTTAGTTCGTTAAAATCTAACGTTAACAATGTTAAAAATAGTTCTTATAATCTGATATAATCTAATATCATAATTAACATTTATGATTAAACATTGTTGAAGAACATAAGTTTAAATTTTTTACTCTTTATATTATCATTCTAAACAAAAATGAAACTCGTTATAAATTGTTATTAATTAATTGAATGGGCTACATACACCATAGTTTGATCTACTAAATATTTGAGTAATAGGTTGCTGTCGCCTTAAACTTGAACGACTGAAAATGAAATTTAATTTACTTAGAACTGATGGTAATGATATCGAATTATTAATAATCCCAACAATAAAACAAAATTGTATATACTTTCTGTGGTTAGTCAAAGAAGGGAGGCTGATCAAAGCTAGTCTTTGAGAATAAGGCGGAACTAGATTTTCCCATGCCCATGGAAGAGACCGAAGACAGAAACGCAGAAAACTTTTTTGAATCGCTTCGTAATAATCGTAATAAGGTGACCATACCACGCAGCCGTATTCTAGAATTGGTCTAACAAACGAAATAAATAGAAGTTTAAGAACATAAGGGTCCCGAAAATCACGACCGAATTTTTTAATGAATCCAAGAACCCTATTGGCGTTTTTAATTATATAATTTAAATGATCATTAAATGATAATTTGGGATCTAGAATAATACCTAAGTCAGAAAACATAGAAACCTTACATAACGGACAAGAATCAAAAGTATAGTTGTACAAAAACGGACTGTAAAACTCATAGTTTTACATTTGTCAACATCTAAAACAAGTCGGTTTTTATTGCAACATTTTCTAAATATTGTTAAGTCTTCTTGTAATAATAAACAGTCAAAGGAGGATTTTATACTTTTGAAAAGCTTAATGTCATCAGCATACACAAGGACAGGCGAGTTTTTTAAGTTTGAGACCAAGTCGTTAATAAATAAAACAAATAAAATAGGACCTAGGTGGCTGCCTTGAGGGACGCCAGAATTGACAGCAAATTGAATTGAACTTTCAGTACGAAACAAGACAGAATAACGACGATTTATTAAGTATGAAGAAATCCAATTTATAAAATTGTCAAAGGCTTTACTAAAGTTAGTAAATACACAATCAACTTTCCCGCGTTTTTCAAAAACATCTAGACAAAAAGACACAAAGTTAAATAAATTAGTAACAGTGGATCTCTTTTTGACAAAGCCATGCTGGCTATCACAATTAATAGAACTACAATGAAAAGAAAGAACATTACTCACAATTGACTCAAACAGTTTAGGTATCACAGATAGTTTAGCAATGGGTCTATAGTTCATTATTTTATTCTTTGGGCCAGATAACAGGAAAAATTGAACTTTTTAAGGATGCATTGAAGAGAACACATAACGGATATGACAAATAAGAAGCACATTTTTTTAATAGGTATATAAGATGGAACACCATCAGGGCCTGGAGTAAAGCACTCATCGAGATTTAATATATGTTGAGCAACTGTATCTTCACTTATTTCAAAATTAATTGCGTTTAAATGAGTGAAACTGTCAGAAGAAGAAGAAAAAGAAGAGGAATTATTATAGTCTGATTCTTCAAATGTTTCTTTTAATTGGTTAGCAAACATATTTGCAATAACCTTTGGATCAGATTCCAACTTGATTTTGATACATAGAGCTTCGACATCTGTTGCTCGAAAGTCATCTATCAGGAAGCAAGTAAGTGAGGTCTTTATCGCAAAAAGAATTCCTCCTCCGACAACAATAGAGTCATCTTCATCATGTCGATCACGTCTGAAAATTTGATATGAAGCATCAAAAAGCTCCGAGTCAAGAATAGAAAAGTTGAGCCAAGTTTCTGTTAGTATAATGATATCGTGGGGAAGGTTATTTACAGTTTTATAGACCATATTAGTCTTTGTCCGAAGTCCATTTACATTTTGGTAGTAGACTAATATTTGTTTGAGCTGCTTAGATGTTGATTCCGCATTGTCCGATTTTGACGAAAAGGGTTCTGGGGTCTCATGTTTAACTTGTTGTCGAATTCATGGAAAAATATTCCACTAGGCCAGGATGAAGAAGAATTCAGTAAGTGAAAGTAGGAGTCAGGAACACGAATTTTAAATGAAGAATAGTTGCGGTGGATCATCTTTTCAACCTGAAGCTTCAATTGTGGACCAATTATTGTGGATATATGGTTTTTTTATGTCTAGAGCATTGGTTGACGGATGGAGCTTAGAGATAAATAAAATTTTCTGACCTTTAACAGCTCTTAAGCCTGACGTAATGGGAGATATGTAATCATTTTCTTGATTACTTTGGTTAGATGAAGATCTTAAAGCGTCTGAACAAGATTTTGTAGGAGGAGTTTTAGATGATGGTGAAGATATTGATGATCGTAATAATGATGATGACAATAGTGACAACGATGACGATGATGATGACGATGATGATGACCATGATGACGATGATGACGACGACGATGATGACGACGACGATGATGACGACGACGACGATGATGACGACGACGATGGTGAAGTAGACGATGATGATGTTGACGAAGACGATGATGGTAGTGGCGGAAGAAGGCTTAATGGTACAGGCACACCATTGTTGAAGTTAAAATCAGAAATGAAACGAGGTGGAATAAATGATTTCAATATTGAACTAGCTAGTTTCTTAGATTGTTGAATTTCAATCGGATTGTCAAGTACTTCAGATGTTCTTTTAGATGTTCTTTTAGTCAAAGGTTCATTGTTTGAGAGAGCGTTTGAGTTTTTATTTTTTGCCTTACTCCGCGTTTGTATAATGCTGTATTCAGGGCCCTCATCACGTAAGGATGTCGATATCGTTTTCGATATCGTCATCGATAGCTTTGCTTCACGTAAGCATAAAAATCCCCTATCGTCCAAACGATATCGAGCAGACGATTTAGCTTTTGCTTCATGTAAGTAACAAAGCTGTCGTCTTGACGATATCGTTTAAACGATACCGATTTAGCTATCGTTTTTGTTAGTTTTTTGCCTAAAAAATAAAAACATACATACATATTAAAGAAAATTTCATGAAAACGTTTAGGTTTTGAAAGCGTAGCCAAGGCATCCGTTTGATTGATATTGTTTCCTCATAAGAAAAAAAAAAACAATTTCGTAAAACTCTATGAAAATTTTCATTTATCAAACCTGTTTGTTTATTCAGCGTCTGTCTGAATTATATTCAGCAAAAACGATAGACGACACGAGAGCAGTAGTGCTACGTGAAGCAAACTTCTGACGATATCGTTTTTTTCTATCGTTTAGACGATTGTCGTCAGAAAAATTACATGATGAGAGCCCAGGCTGGGCACTTAAATTATCAACTTTTTCTGAAAGTTGGGTTAATTGGCGGTCAAGACACCTTAGATCACACAACAAGAAGAATTTTGGAAACCAAGAGTGAACCGGAATTAATTGGACTTCCAAGCAGGCTGACGTTACAAAGCAAGTGGGGCTGTGATGGATCATCTGGGCAAAATGCTTATAAACAAAAAATAGTAACACATGATGGTGAAACAATAACGGATACAAACATGTTTATGGCCTCAATAGTTCCCCTGAGACTTAAGTGTTCCAATAGTGAATATTGGAAAAACCCTCGCCCATCATCAGTTTATTTTTGCCGACCAATAATGTTCCAGTATGCAAAGGAAACTGCAGATCTTATAAGGAGCACAGTGAATGACATCAAAAGCCAAATCGCTGATATTCAACCTTTTGAATATAAGGTTAATGACGAAGTAACTATTCTTGTAAACCACGAACTATTTTTAACGATGATTGACAGAAAAGTGTTGAATGAAATCATTGAAACAAAGTCGACACGATCATGTCCCATTTGCAAAAGAAAGCAAAAAAACTTCAACAAATGATGAGCATAATTACGAATATGGAATATCTCCATTACATGCCAGAATCAGATCCATGGAATTCATTTTAAAACTTGCGTATACACTCAAACAAGATGGAGAAAATATTGATGAATATGAATATGAATATGATGAATCCAAAGGAAATTTCGCGAGGAATTGGGACTCGATGTGGATAAATCAAAACAAGTATTTGGAAATACTAACAATGGAAATACATCGAGAAGATTTTTGGCAGAACCAGATGTAACAGCTCGTATAACTGAAGTCAATATGAAGGTGATAAGAAGGCTTTAAGTAATACTTAACGTTCTAAACTGCAGAGAAAATGTTGACGACTCGAAGTTTGGAGTTTATGCAATAGAAACAACAAATTTATTAAAAGAAAAGTATCCCGAAAAGCAACTTACACCTACTCTTCATAAAATTTTGGCTCATGGTTAAAGTATAATCAAGTATCAGTCGTTACCAATCGGAGAACTGTCAGAAGAGGCTCAGGAATCCAAAAATAAAGACTACAAAAAATATAGGTACCAAAATACGTGCAAGGTTTCAAGGATGCGAAAGAATGAAGACCTATTTAACATGCTTTCAGCCTCATCGGACCCTCTTAGTTCTTCCTTAAGGCATATTAGAACTGAAAAAGACCTCAAAGCACGATACTCTCCAGAAATGATACGTTTATTAGAAATTACATCGGACTTTGACGAAAATTTCCAAGAAATTTAGTTTTTATTTATTATAACTTACTAGCTGACCCGGCGAACTTCGTACCGCCCTATAATCAAGAAATATCTGTTACCTATTTATCTGAATAAAGTTAATTTCTTTATTAAGTACCTAAAGCTGACCCGACAGAGAATGTTTTTAACTGTGATTGTATATTAATTGGTATATACCTATATTGGCACAAAATTTTCTTGAATAACTCTTGTAGCCCATTTTCGAAAACCAATGAATGTAATGGCTCTGGTGGCGGTACCAACGGCCTCAGTTTGACTTGACCGTTCGAGCAACACAATCCAGGGGTTTCATTTTTAAACTTTAATGCCTTGCAATATTGACAAACAACGTTCATTGGTCCAATAGCAACGATATGCAGTGTATTGTAGTCAATGCAGCTCTATAAGAGTTAAACGCAACACTTCTATTTTGTTAATGTCGGTTCCATCGATTCCGTTCAACTTCATTCCGCGTTTCACGTTGCTCATCAGTTTGATTTGCACTTGTATTTCTTTTACTTGCAGCATTACGGGTTCTGTGACTTAAGTTTGTACATCTAATTGCCGGCATTTTTAGAAACAAAAATTCAACTGAAAATAACAAAATACTATAGTACCTATTCTTTTGTAAAAATGTGAAAAGTACACTAAGAAATGGTAAATGAATTATATAAGTATTTTGTTATTATAACTCCGACCACAGACCAACTCCGACCGTTATATTTGCAAAGAGCATTTAAACTACAATTCTTTGTTTTTAATGGCAACTACGTGAATATTACTGCCATAACACATTATTTTATTAAAAAAGTAAAATCTTCTTGTTTCCTGTGCAACTTTCGTAATTTTTTCTTACATAAGAGACTTCTCCTAATAATAACAAATACAACAAAAAAAGAATTAGTGAAATCGGTCCAGCCGTTCACGCGTGATGCCGTGACCAAGGGAAAACGGGATTCATTTTTATATATAAAGATATGCTAACACCAAAAATTTAAAAAGTGGAAATAATTGAATTATACGGTATTTCGTTCACTACAAAATAAATTTAATTTATTTTATAGCGTCAACAACACGTGGTAATTATGCTGTTAAAATGTAGATATATGACACGTTCGTAGATTTATCATAGCAGCGCCATCTATTGATTACTTACTCAACCCAGTCGAAAGGTATCGACATCTGTTAGAATCATTTGGAGTTAACAGATAATTGTGATTGTCAATTAATAACAGACAAATAATTAGCAATAAATTAAAATTGCGACTATAATTTGAGATTTAAACTATCCTATCTCTCAAGTTGGATCGAACTGCACATGGTGTGCGAATTTTATTATAATCGGTTAAGTGGTTTAGGAGTCCATTGAGGACAAACATTGTGACACGAGATTTATATATATTAAGAAGATTAATTTATTTATTCTCCACTTTCAAACTTGAAATATATTATTGAAATAATTTGTTATGTTGATGTGCTACAAAATAAAAAAAAACTTTTTGCAGCACAAAATTTAAATGGTTAATTTTTTTTCATCTACTCCTTCAATTAAACTAGTTTTTTAATACTTTTTTTACACTTCAGAATTTCGAATATAGTCAGCTTAGAGCAAGTTGTTTACTTCATCGATGGCTCATCATTTGTGCATGTGTTAGTTGTTAGTATGACAAGCATTCTTAACTTACACATGCACCATATAAACAATTATTAAAACAAAATACAAATAAAAAAAAGAAATACATAATTAACAATTCACTTAAAGATTAATTTTAACAAAAAATATATTTACAGATGTACATAATGTACATGTAAAAACAAATAAAAACATAAAAATAACACAAAAACTAAACGATTAGGGCGCTAGTTTTAAATATTGTTTTTAATCCCAGTTTGGTCATATTAAAATCAATAGATGAAATATTTAAATTAAGCAATCGACACATACGATTAATTGGTTTATTAACGCCATAGTTTGTTCTATGAAAGTCAATATGAAAAAGTTCAAATCTTCGCAAGAGGCGAGATCCCATTGCGTAGTTAATACTAATGCATGAAAGTAAAAAAGGAGAATCAATATGCCCATTTAACAGTTAGTATATTAATATAAGATCATTAATATTACGTCTTTGATTTAAAGTTTGCATCTGAAGGAGTTTTATTCTATGCTCATAACGTGGAAGGTTGTAGGGGTCTGCCCAATTTAATCCTTTTAATGAAAATCGTATAAAGTTACATTGAACACTTTCTATACGATTAATATGAGTTTCATAAAATGTGTTCAAGGTGTGGTCTTAACAGTTATACAAGGATAAAGTTGCATAAGGATCATTAAATTCTTTTGCCCATCGTTTTATGAAGCCTAGCATGGAGTTTGCTTTATTAACAATACTCTATACTTTATTAACAATACTCTGCAAACATTAACATTTGAGTTTTATTCTAAAGTAAAAAACTACTTTTACCTTTTTGGAAACAAAAATATTGGCGCAAAATTTTAAACAACAATTTTAACATTTTACTAACTAGCAATTTGCTAAATATTTAACAATTTACTAACGACTCCAAAATTGTAAACCCTTTTTTTCGTTTTGCTAACTAGTAAATTGCTAACTCCTTTTTGTTAAAAAACGGGCATCCGAACATGTCCAAATAGTGACAGTTCATGAGAATTAGCAAAGGAAACATACTCCAACGGACCCATTAGTTGAAAATGTCCCAACTGTAAGCTGGACAAACTCATGCAATCCGATAAGATTAAAATACACACGAACACAGGTTTATTCTGGTATTCCATCATCCTGATGTAGATTTCTCCAAAAAAAAAAACATTCTTCTGCACAAAGACTTCAAATGTTTCGAAATCTTCGTCTTCCGATAACATTTTATTGATTAAAAACACTAGTTCCTAAATTATGAAAAACACACGAATCAACACTTTAAAGTAAAATTGGAAAGAGATTTTTTTAGGATAATGACAGATATATGGATTTAGCAAATTGCTAAAAGTTAAAGTAGGGTTTTCGGGATTTTAACTTTAGCAATATGTTAAGAGATAGTAAAATGTTAAAATCATTTAAAGCATTTCCTTAAATTGTATTATTTTATAGCACCTTGCACAATATCTCTTTAGCTTGACTAAAAATATACCACTGAAGTAGTATATTTTCAGGCTTATGTTGAGTAAAATAATAAAAAAAGGCTTTTGGTATACCTACATACAGAAATATTTAAAAAAATTTGTTTGTTTACTTTTATACACCACTGTGACTTTTTTTGACTTTAAGGCACCCTGTTTTTACTTCAGACATTTACTATTAACATTTTTTGAGGTAAATTACTAAGTGCATTTTCTATTAGGAGAAAGTCGTATTTCAGCAGAAAATTCTGAAACACCCTGTAAATATTTTTTCTTAAAATTCACAAAATTTATAGCTTTGGAATTTTCCTTCAAGCTGAAAAATGATCTCGATATCTGTATTTGTTTACGAGCTATGATTTTTGCAACCAAAAAAGTCAATATGCGCCACTGTGAGCCGGTTAAAGATAGAGATGGTACCCTGCTGATACCACTCTTACTACTGTTCATTGATTTCGAGAAGGCTTTTGACAGCGTCAACATTTTATCTGGTTTGCTTTGCGGAGGGAGGGTATACAGGAGAAACTTGTTGCTATTATAAAAGCGACTTATCATGGGTCAAAATGTCACGTCTTACACAGAGGTATAGACAGGGCTGCATACTCTCACCAATCCCGTTTTTATTGGCGATAAGTGATGTACTGCGGATGGCTTTGACAGGAAGCGGAGGAATAATATGGATTCTGACAACTTACTTTAAACATCTTGACTACGCAGGCGATGCATGCTTGCGTTCCCATAGAATCATGGATCTTCATTAAATGTCAACAAGGGTGGAGAGAGAAACAACAATCGTGGGACTGAAAATCAATACGGGAAAAACAAGAAAGATGTTCAGCCTCGGGCGCTCGGGATGTTGTCCAATGTTTGGAGGAACAAATCTCTCAGCTTGAATACAAGCTTAGACTGTTTAACTGTTAGAGAGCGTTTTAGTTCGCAAGAATAAATGATAGATTTATGTCTGATTTATACTGTTTGGTACTAGTTCACAAGATGACTTAAGCCCTTATGAGCAACAAAATTATTTCGAATCTGTTTGGTACTAAAGGCATAAGACTTATACCCTTAACTTAAGTCCAAATAAAATCCGAAAGTCGAATTTTTTGACTTAATCCCTTTCTACCTATAGCATTAAGGCAAAAGACCCTTCATTAAATTCTGGAAATGTACAACGTTGTCTTACAATCCATATAGGCACCTCACGTCCCGTCTTGGCAAAGTAGCAACAAATGCTTTCAAAATCTTATGTTGAATACTGTCTTCCATTGCAGGTTTGTTGACGTGGCATGAATTTTCAGCTAGGGACATTTGAAATCAGCAAAAGGCATCTAGAGTTCAGAGCTATCAAGGCTACGTCGATATAAAAGCCACGCATTCACAGCAATCATATCGATCATGTAAAAGAATATCCGATTTTAACGGGAAAAAAAATTAGATTAAAATAATTTTTACAACTTTTGTGTCCTTGTGTATGTTGGATCAAATATGGAACAATGGAGAAAGGAATATTTTTGTATGATGTACTCCATTTAGTTTTGACACCTTGGCAACAATATTTTACGTCACAACTGAAAAATTGTATGTTCATGAATATGCAAATACATTATTTTCCATCTTTGTAAATTTTGTGAAAGCACATATTATTACAATAATAATTAGAAAGCAAAAAGGGTTCAAACAAAATAAAACGTTAATATTAGAAAAATATTCACTTAAATATTTGTCATAGGTATATGAGCCACCATGCAGTAAAGGGTTAAAGAACTTGCTTCTACTGTTCATTCTCATTCCCATAGTATTTATTTTATAAATTATTTATATTTAATCGTATTCTATTTATTCATTAAATACAAATTTATTTTTTTTTTTGCTGCTACTTAAAACATAATCGGTTACAAAACTATGTATTTTTAGAATTTTAATTTTCTTTTTAATTTAGCTGGTATAAGTAAGTAAACTTATAATTTTGTTTTCTGCTTGATTAAATGAAAAAATGGCACAAGTCACGTACCTTCTTCATTAAATTATTTTTATTAAATCTATTTATCCATGGAATGAACATTAATGAACATTGTCTGGATCTAAGAAAATGCTGGGCTAAAAAACTGTGTTTTTGAATTTTAATTTTTTCTTCTATATTAGCCTGTGTGAGTAAGTAAACCTTAATACAAATTTTTCTGGGAATTGTTTTCATGTGACTTGTGCCGTTTTTCCTCTGTCTTAACCATGGACTCGTATGTATTTTCCTTCTTTCTGATCCTAATAACTGCACAATTTTTGGTACCTAGTTATGATAGAAAAGCTGTCTTTTGGGTTCTTTGGGAAATTGTTATTTTTTATTTATTTATTATTTATTAACAGGAACTTAAAAGTAACCTGGTAATTACAATTATTATAGAGCCTAGCTGCGAGGATTATTAGCTCTGAATTGCTAAAACGAAATTAAATTTTATAATTAAGATTACATACACTGACAATCACTAGGATGAGGCCACATATTTTTTAATCGATTTTCGTTCTTTATACCTGCTGGAAATTTCGTACCCATAAAAATTTACTACATTTGAGTAGGTAGATATTTTCTTTAAAAAAAGTAATAAAATTAAGGGGTTAAATAGAAAAAACTGTTGGAATTTCCCTACATTAATTAAAGAGCTACTTAAAAACAGTATGAAAAAGTGCGTCACTTGGATGAGGCCACATGAAAAATCTTATAAAATATCAAAAAAATGAAAGAAATGTTAACAGTTTTTGGTTTTCAAACATTTATTTATTAAGTTTTTCTCAATTAATAATGAGTATGCCCCCCATTTTTCGATATGACCTCTATTAGACGGTTTGGAATGGAATCATAAAGTTTTTTTAAATAGTCAAGTGAAATCTCGTCCCAGGCATCACGGATAGCTTCAATTAAGGAGTCCTTGTCTTCAAATTGTCTACCGCCTTCATAAACTTTTCGAGATAGCCATGCCCATACGTGTTCAAGTCCGGTGAATAGGGTGGCCATGGCAAAAGCTCTACGTTTTCTGATAAAATCCAGCTTTTGACAACCCTGGAAGTGTGGATGGGGGCATTGTCTTGTTGGAAAATCCAAGGCAGAGGTCCAAAAATATTTTTCATCTTCGGAAATGACCGTTCCAACAAGCATTTGTAGCTGTTTCCGTTCATTGTTGTAGAAAGAAACTCCAACTCGATTTTGCCATAGTAGGTGATAGCTCCCCACACCATAACACCTGATGTACGGCTGTGATGTCTTCCCAAAATTAGTTCCTCTTTTCATAAATCATGGAAATAAAAGTTGTAACCATCGGGGCGGTCAAGGTTAAACTTTTTTTCATCCGAAAAGACGACGCGTTTCCATTGACTGCTCCAAGAGACATGTTCTGTTGCAAAGTTCATTCGCAGCTCCTTGTGTACTTGCTTTAGAACAGGTTTCTTTTTGAGTTTTCTTCTCTGGATTCTTCTTATTATCCTTCGGACTGTCGAAATACTGGCTGATACTTCGCTACTGTTCAGCTTCCTTGCTAATTCTCGGCTTGAGAGTCCCATTTCCTTGAAAGCATCGATTTGTCCTCTTTCTGCCACTGTCAACGTCTTTCCGGGACCCATTTGTAATTGAAATTTAATAAAAAGAGTTATTTGTAAAACGTTCTTAAATATTGCAACCAAAATTTTCAAAAAAATTGCTAATGTGAACTTCTACAACGAAATATTCGCAATAGCCTCATCCTAGTGTCGCACTTTTGTATATCCTTTTTAGGTAGCTCATTCATTAATGTAGGGAAATTCCAACGGTCTTTTCTAATTAACCCTATAATTGTATCACTTTGTTTTAAGAAAATATGTACCTACTCTCATGTAGTAAAATTTTCCGGGTTAAACAAATTCCAACAGGTATCGGACCGAAAATCGGTTGAAAAATATCAACCTAGTGATTGGCAGTGTATTATTTGGTTTATTAATTCTATATTTTTTGAGCTTGGAATTTTGAGGATTTGATAAATAGATAGTTCTTTGGAAATAGATTTTAATTGTTTTTTTGTTTCTGTACAGTTTTTTAATAAGTGTTATGTTGCAGGTGGTCTAAGAGTTATGTTGCAGGTGGTACATATGGGAGGATTTTGTTTGGTGAGGAGGTGTTCGTGCGTGATAAGAGTGTGTCCAAGCCTTAGTCGAACAAAATTATTTATTTTTGTTTTCAGAATGTTGGGGTATCGGGGATGAGATCTGTCGGCATTGATTTCTTTGTAGTGGTGGTGGTATTGGCTCCAATCGTTTAGCTGTTTTGTATTTCTTATAGAGTTACTCAGGGGTGGAATCGGGTAAGGCGATAGGTGATTGTCACTGTTTTGATAGTCAATTTTGATTATCAACTCTTCTTTGCTCTGTGTAAAGCGATCGCTAACAACTTAAAATTACTTGGTAGCACTTAAATAAGTTTGGGAAACTTTGTGCGAATTTTAAATTATCAAACATCAATAAATGTCATTTCTATTAGTTATAGTGTTTTGTTATGAAAATTATTTTCAATTGTTTTTCATTGTAGTTGTAGTTTAGATGTTTTGTTTCTGCAAAAAAGTACATACCTATGTATATAAAATTGCATAGTTATAAATAAATATTTTCTTTCAAAGGACTATCACGAAGAAACAAATCGAAATTTTATCCAGCTACATGGAATCAGATCCCGAGCTTGCCAAATCGTACAATGCCCTCTCAAGTTCTGGTAGAACCACACAAATTGATTCTTAGCAACTTTTTTGTGGTCATTCCTTGTTGGGTTCCTCTCATAAAATAAATGCATTGATGGGAACATTATGTATTTATTCTCTATTATTTTCAATATGATATATTTTTCAATTTGATACAAACCACAGCTTCTCTGTCAAAAAATTAAGAAAAATGTATGAAAGCGACACCTAAATAGCTGTCACCAAACAACTACACTAGAAAAGTGATAGTCAATTTGATATAATCACCTTACGTGGAGCAAAATAATATTTTGATAATCAACAATCAACTATCGCCATACGTGATTCCACCCCAGGTCTTGTTTAGTAAAGATGTTGAAGTTGTAAACGGGTGCATCTTTGATAGACCTGGCAGCATGATCTGCTTCTTCGTTGCCACGTATACCAGAATGACCGGGGACCCACATCAACTTAATGATTGAGATTTTGATGAGATGATTTCGTATATCGCATATAAGTTCATCGTTGTTGTTGGGGTTGGCGATAGCTTTCAACACAGATATACTATCAGAGCAGATAATGGTTTTTCCGCGAAGCTTTATTGCTGTTGTAATAGCTTTAAGAATGCCAAATGCTTGGGCTGTAAAAAGTGATGTAAATTCTGGTAGAATTCCAATGTTCAGAATACAGCCGTCCTCTTGTGTTACTGCAAACGAGGTGTTTTCTTGAGTCTTTGAACCGTCTGTAAAAAAGAATTTCCATCCATCTTCTAGAAGGGTTGATTGAATATCTAAGAACAGGGTTCGGTATACGGAGTGATCGGTGTTGTTTTTCCTATATTGCGATAGTGTCATGTCAATCGATTTGGGCTTTATATTCCAAGGAGGGAATGAAGGTTTGAAATTATATCCTCGTTTTGTTGGAAGTTGATTAGCTTTGATAAGAGCTAGTTTAATGGTCGATGGAATTAGTTTTACGCATTTTTGATTTATTGCCTGCGAGATGTCGACATCAATAAGTGAATTTTTGGAGAAGACTAGTTTTGAGGTTAATTTCAATGTCATCTCATCAATCCGATGTTCTATAGTAGGAAGTTTAGCTTCGGCAAGTAAATTTTGTATTGGTGTTGTTGGGAAGGCGTTAAGGCATCTTCTTACTGCTTGATGGTATGCCGGTTTAATAATGTTAAGCGTTGATTTGGGGCATTTCCCGTAAATATATATTTCAAAGTCAATTTTGCTTAATATTAACATTTTTGTTATGTGTGAAAGAGTATTTATATGTACATTACTTTTACTATTACTTAAATATTTAATGATATTGGTTCTCGCAACTAGGTTTTTTCTTAATTCTAAACAGTGCTCTTTCCAATAATATTTGTTATTAAAAATTAATCCTAGAATACTTAGGTTATTTACATTTGGAATCAGTATATTATTAACATTAAAAGTAAGATTAGAGCACTTAAGTTTTCGGCAAATATGGAGTAGTTTACATTTTGATAATGCTAATTTTGAGCCGGATTCTAAAGACCATGTGAGGATATCGTTAATGGCATTAAGAAACATGTTTTTGCAAATATTAAAGTCAGAGATTTTGCTTAGAATATAAACGTCGTCAGCATAAAGACAATGGTTTATTAGGTTATGCTTTTCGAGTATATTGCTTATGTCGTCGAATGCTATAGTGAACAGCATTACCGATAGAGGTGACCCCTGTGGCTGTGGTATACCGTTTTCTAATGGGTATGTTTTCGAAAAGCAGTTATTAATTCTTGAAGATAATTTTCTGTTGGATAGGAATGAATCGACGTAATTGAAAATTTTTAAACCAATATCCCACTTTTTTAGTTTATTTAAAATAATATGTTTCCCGATTCGATCAAAAGCTCTCTCGAAGTCTAATGAAAGTACGGATACATGGTTTTTTGACGAGATGGCTTTTGAGATGTAGTAATCTAGATGAAGATGGGCGTCAACACAGCCTTTGCTAGGCTTGAAAGCAACTTTTTTTGGAGATATACATTTTTGGGATTCAGCGAACCAAAGTAGGCGTTTCGCCACAATTTTTTCCAAAATTTTTGATAGACATGAAATCAGTGATATTGGACGATAGCTTTCAATCAAAATTTTATCCTTATTTGGATTTATGATAGGGAGCAATATGGCTGTTTTCCAGTTTTGAGGTATCATTGAGGTATCAAGGATGTTATTATAGAGTTTGATTACTCTTAGCTTCACATTTAAAGGCAAATTTTTGATCATTGGGTAGGAAATTCTGTCCCTACCTGGTGTTTTTCCCTTAGTTTTGCTAAGACAAGATTCGAATTCTACAAGTGAAATATGTTTTTCGATTGAACGGGAGAATTGGTTACTGGTGTTTGGAACGTAATTGATAATTTCATTTTTTTTGCATGTGAAATTTAATGGAAAATTTGAATCGCTTGAGTATTCGGACCATGTTTTTGCAAAACAATCGGCCATACTTGTGGTGTCTGATATAATTTGATTTTCTGATAAAATACTAAATATTTTTGATGGAACAGGATTACCTGTGAGGCGTCTAACATTTTGCCATATCTTTATAGGGGTAGAATTCGGGTTTATTTGTTCCGTAAATTCTCTAAAACTTTTAGCTTTACTTTCTTTAAGGCATTTTCTAAATTTTGCGTTCGATTTTTAATAATTAATTAAGTGTGATTGTATGGGTCTTTTCTGGAATGCTTTTAAAGCCAACATTTTTTCCTTGCGAAGTTTTGTTAATTCTGAATTCCACCAAGGTACAATTGTGCTTTATTTGGGATTGTAGCTAGCACCTGATTGGAGGATAGATGTGTTTGCAGCTACGCGTATGGATTTTTGGAAAATTGCTGCTTCTTTGTTGTTGTTTTTACTAGGTGGTTTGTCCGATAGATAGATTCGAGTTGTATCTTTGAAATGGGACCATTCCGCTAGATCGGTTTTGAATTTCAAGTTTGGGGGGTATTTTTCTACTGATCTCCCAATAGTAATGGCACTGATAATAGGAAAGTGGTCACTATTATGCAGATCGGGTAAAGTTTTCCATTATATTGCGGGGATAAGTTCGGAAGAACAGCAAGTTACATCTATATGGGAGAAGGTACCATGAGTTAAAAGGTGGGTAGGTGACCCATCGTTTAGAATTATCAGATTTGAGTTTAGTAAAAATTCTTCAATTATTCGACCTTTTTTGTTGGTTATGTTTGATCCCCAAAGCGTACTCCACGCATTGATGTCTCCACCAAATATAATAGGAGAGTCACATTGGGAAATTATATTGTCTAGGTCGTTTTTTTCGATGTTTTGATGTGGATGGATGTATATACCTATGTATGTAATTTTGGTTTGGAGTTAAAGTTCAAGGCAAATGGTAAGTAAATTAGTTAATAGGTCGAATTTTATGTGGAATATTTTTTTTATGAGTAGACCTATTTCCTGTTTATAGTAGGTGTTACTGTCTAGGTTTATAAAATGTCCATTATAACTTTTTGGTACAATTGGGGATGAACCGAAAGGTAAATGTGCTTCTTGTAGTGATATAAGACATGGATTGTGTTCTTTTAATAAAACATTTAACTCGTCAAGGTTATTAAAGAAACCTTTCATATTCCATTGTAGAATATTGAGAGTCATGTTTTTGGATTGGCAGTGTTCCCAACTACTTTTTTTGCGTGAAGCAAAGAATGTGTGTTTACTAGTGCCTGGGTTATTTGTTTGGTCTTTAGATTTGTTATTCGAATGTAAATGAAGGTTTTGTGATGATTGATGATTAAGTTGATCGGGTGAAGGCCGCGGTGCACTCCGATCGTCGCATGCGTCTGTCATTCCGTTATCGGGTAAACAGGCGCGCTCGACGATCAGTGAGGATCGGCCTTAGGTTTAGGCTGTTAGAGTTATGATTATTTTGCGTCATCTTCATCATCTATGTTCATAAAATATGCATTTTTATGAATTAAATTGTCTGTTAAAGAGGAGATTGGAGATTTTAAAAGGTTTTGATTATTTGTATTTTGTGTTAATAAATTGTTTTGGTTAAGAATAGAATTATTAATGTTGTTTGGGAGTTTTGCTGGCTGTAGAGAAGGAAGAGTGTTTGATATTTGGCTTTGATTTGAGATTAAAGTTGAATTAGTTTGGGCAGATGAGATTTGGTTTTGAGTGGGATTATTATTGCAAGGTGTTTGGTTTTCATTTGAGATTGGACTTGAACTAGTTTGTTTTGTGCAGAAGAGATTTGTTTAGGGGAGTTGTTTGTTTGTTCGGTTTGTTTTGTTGTTTCTGTTGGGGGGTTTGAGCTTTTATTGCGTTGGGTTGACGAGCTTTGTACGAATAGGTATTAGCATTGGATTGAGTTGATGATGGGTTAAGTTGATTATACGCGCGCTTGGCTTTAGCCATGGTGCACTTTTGTCTTGTTTTTATTGTGAGTATTTCTTTATTTTGTTTGTATTTTGGACAGTCTAGGGATGAGGAGGGGTGGGGATCGAGGCAATTGGCACACGGAAGACGTGTACAGGGGTCCTTATTGTGTGGTGGCAAATTTCAGCTACAATTTCTGATTCAGGAGTATTTTTGAGCCAGGGAGCATACACTACGCCTTTTGAAGAGTTGAGAAGATTATGGCATTTAACCTGCACTGGACACATGTTTGCAATGTTTGTCAATTTCAAAAACTTTTCGGCAACTTTATTATTTTTTGCTAGGATAAGGATACTACCATCACGGAGTTGTGTTACATTTTCGTATTCAGTACTTACTACGTCGATAGCTTTTTTTAATACGAACACGCTGATGGATGAGATGGGATTATCATCGCTCTTTTGTGATATAACCACAAATTTGGGATTTTTGGATATGGTTTTAGTTGGAAGAGATGGGAAATCATCAAAAATTATGGTTTTTTGTTTTTTTTGCTGGTGGGTTCGATAGTGGGGTATCAGGTGATAGCCCTTCATATCGATGCCCTTTAGATTTAGACCCCATAATGGGGAAGTCTTAAGGAATAAACCAAGCACGTGCAAAAAGTGTGGTTTTGTTTTCAAACGAGAACACTAGAGAGAGAAAAAAAAAATCACCACAGGCAAGTAAGCACAAATGAGTGAAAGGGAAAGATAGAACACTTGTAATGGAATTTTTAAGTCACTGTCAAAATTGCGAGCTGATGTTTACTCATCAAGAGCAAGACGGAGACTTATCTTATCTTATCTTATCTTATCTTATCTTATCTTATCTTATCTTATCTTATCTTATCTTATCTTATCTTATCTTATCTTATCTTATCTTATCTTATCTTATCTTATCTTATCTTATCTTATCTTATCTTATCTTATCTTATCTTATCTTATCTTATCTTATCTTATCTTATCTTATCTTATCTTATCATATCTTATCTTATCTTATCTTATCTTATCTTATCTTATCTTATCTTATCTTATCTTATCTTATCTTATCTTATCTTATCTTATCTTATCTTATCTTATCTTATCTTATCTTATCTTATCTTATCTTATCTTATCTTATCTTATCTTATCTTATCTTATCTTATCTTATCTTATCTTATCTTATCTTATCTTATCTTATCTTATCTTATCTTATCTTATCTTATCTTATCTTATCTTATCTTATCTTATCTTATCTTATCTTATCTTATCTTATCTTATCTTATCTTATCTTATCTTATCTTATCTTATCTTATCTTATCTTATCTTATCTTATCTTATCTTATCTTATCTTATCTTATCTTATCTTATCTTATCTTATCTTATCTTATCTTATCTTATCTTATCTTATCTTATCTTATCTTATCTTATCTTATCTTATCTTATCTTATCTTATCTTATCTTATCTTATCTTATCTTATCTTATCTTATCTTATCTTATCTTATCTTATCTTATCTTATCTTATCTTATCTTATCTTATCTTATCTTATCTTATCTTATCTTATCTTATCTTATCTTATCTTATCTTATCTTATCTTATCTTATCTTATCTTATCTTATCTTATCTTATCTTATCTTATCTTATCTTATCTTATCTTATCTTATCTTATCTTATCTTATCTTATCTTATCTTATCTTATCTTATCTTATCTTATCTTATCTTATCTTATCTTATCTTATCTTATCTTATCTTATCTTATCTTATCTTATCTTATCTTATCTTATCTTATCTTATCTTATCTTATCTTATCTTATCTTATCTTATCTTATCTTATCTTATCTTATCTTATCTTATCTTATCTTATCTTATCTTATCTTATCTTATCTTATCTTATCTTATCTTATCTTATCTTATCTTATCTTATCTTATCTTATCTTATCTTATCTTATCTTATCTTATCTTATCTTATCTTATCTTATCTTATCTTATCTTATCTTATCTTATCTTATCTTATCTTATCTTATCTTATCTTATCTTATCTTATCTTATCTTATCTTATCTTATCTTATCTTATCTTATCTTATCTTATCTTATCTTATCTTATCTTATCTTATCTTATCTTATCTTATCTTATCTTATCTTATCTTATCTTATCTTATCTTATCTTATCTTATCTTATCTTATCTTATCTTATCTTATCTTATCTTATCTTATCTTATCTTATCTTATCTTATCTTATCTTATCTTATCTTATCTTATCTTATCTTATCTTATCTTATCTTATCTTATCTTATCTTATCTTATCTTATCTTATCTTATCTTATCTTATCTTATCTTATCTTATCTTATCTTATCTTATCTTATCTTATCTTATCTTATCTTATCTTATCTTATCTTATCTTATCTTATCTTATCTTATCTTATCTTATCTTATCTTATCTTATCTTATCTTATCTTATCTTATCTTATCTTATCTTATCTTATCTTATCTTATCTTATCTTATCTTATCTTATCTTATCTTATCTTATCTTATCTTATCTTATCTTATCTTATCTTATCTTATCTTATCTTATCTTATCTTATCTTATCTTATCTTATCTTATCTTATCTTATCTTATCTTATCTTATCTTATCTTATCTTATCTTATCTTATCTTATCTTATCTTATCTTATCTTATCTTATCTTATCTTATCTTATCTTATCTTATCTTATCTTATCTTATCTTATCTTATCTTATCTTATCTTATCTTATCTTATCTTATCTTATCTTATCTTATCTTATCTTATCTTATCTTATCTTATCTTATCTTATCTTATCCTATCTATTACTAAGACAATCTTCAACCGATTTTAAAGCTAGTAATGTTAGTTATTAAAAAGAAATTCCACAAAATGTTCCATACAATTAACGTATTCCATTGTAGTTGCTAAAGTGTTGATTTACAAATTGTTTCTTATCCATTACTTTGCAATTTCTAAAGGAACTTTGACTTACCACATTCAGGAGGTTCATCGGATTTATCAAAACAATCGTGCTTTGAATCACATTTCCATCTCATTGGAATGCAATTACCGTCATTACAAGTAAAATATGATGGGGGACAGGTTTCTACAAAGAAAAAGGAACAAATTAAAAAAAAATGCAGGTTAACTTATAAAATACAAAATACACAGTTCAAAAAATAATACGTATAAGTAATAGTTGTTGAAAATAAAAAGTAAGATACAAAATCAAATATATTTCAAATCTTTAATATTGTCATTTGATTCGTAAAGGTCTTATAAAAAGTACAATTTGAAACGGAAAACTTAATTAAAACCTATAGCTGTTGACAAAGGGGCCATCATCAAGTAATACAGTAATGCTCTTCACAGTTGGTTTCGTATATTTATTTCAATTTTAAATGAAGCTCAATTTAATTTGAAGCAACAATGCTATACTGTCAACAAGCCGGCAGAGGCATTACCGGCATAATAAAGCTACAAATCCCTATCCATAAAAAAATTAAAAAAATGTATACATCCATAAAGTTGAGAAACGTTTCTTCAAGTTAAAATATTCAATTACTTATTGTAACCAGGGACAGTCCGTGTCTAAAAAAGTACAGGAGATTGGGGTCGAAATTGTAAAAAAATATATGTGTTCTACAATAAAAAATGGTGTATTTGTTTACTTTATAAGAACATATATATGTATTTTTGTAATCATTATTGTAAATGTTTTAAATTATATTTCGGTATTGTATTAAAAATAATATTGAGAATATATAAAATATTCAAGCGTTACATAAAAAAAACATTAAAAATGAAAATGAAAATGTCTCTATTAAAATGAAAATGTCTCTATTTTTTTTTATAAATATTTATAGAGAAATTGCTACGAGGCGCCAAAATAATCTCGAAGTGGTACTGAATTTAATAAATGATTTCAAATGAAGAAGATGAGCCATTAATTCTAAGAATTACGTAAACAAAATGTAACACTGACTGTTACTGTTACTATTACAGCTTACATTATGTATTGCATTGTTTTTCTTTATTTTATAATTCATAGAAACATGCATGAGATTTTTATTTGCTTATTTGCTTCTTCTTATTCATTGACATAGGGGTAGAAAAGTTCATTTAACACTTGTGTGCTCCATGTTATGTTTTTTATCTGTGTGTGTGCAAATCGCATTGTCAACTGCTAATGTTTTGTGATCAATGATAATTTTCTTAAAAAATTAAATTAACTTTTAATTTTACATTAATAACCTTTTAAACTATTTATACCTATTACTCAATTTAATATTTTATTTAATTTAAATAAATCAATTTTATAAAATTTTCGTTTACATTTGTCCAGAGGAAAAACGGCATAAGTCACATAAAAACAATTCTGAGAAAAATCAATATTAAGGTTTACTAACTCACACAGGCTAATATAGAAGAAAAAATAAAAATTCAAAAACACATTTTTTTAGCCCATCATTTTCTTAGATCCAGACAGAAATGTAATGTTCATTCCATGGATAAATAGATTTAATAAAAATAATTTAATGAATAAGGTACGTGACTTGTGCCATTTTCCCTTTTAATCAAGCAGAAAATGAAATTATAAGTTTACTTATTTATACCAGCTTAATTAAAAAGAAAATCAAAATTCTAAAAGCAGCAAAAAATAATTATGAAATAATTTATTATTATGAAATAATTTATTATTATGAAATAATTTATTTTATAATTTATGAAATAAATACTATTATACTTGTGCCGTTTTTCCCTTTTGATCAATTGTCCATCGAAGGGATCGTCAATTATTGAAATTGCTCTCAATTATTTGGCAGAAAGATTTGTAAAAAATCGGGTAATCTTGTTGTAGTTTACTAATATTTAGGTATTCAGGCAGGTACATTTTTTTAGAGGTTTTGAGATTTGGGACCTTTAAGGTTTTTGATGCAGATAATCACATTTTATGACCTTCAACAAGCCCTTGGTGGTTTAAAAAAGACGTTCTCTTAAATTTTTGGCTGCTACTCCCACTCACTCTCACTTATAACAAAAAAACATACTTTTACATATGTTTATAACAAAAGCAACAATATAATATCATAATTTAGTCCATTTAACGCGGACTTCTGCCGTTCTTCCTCTGTTTGGCTTTTTTAATAGCACTTTTTTAGAAAAAGAGAATAGAACATCAGAAAAAAAAAAAATGGACTTTTGCCGTCAATTGTTTAGAATGCTTAAAATTTTATTACTACTAAATATTTCAATTGTGTTCTATTTTTCACACAGGGAAGAATGTTTTTTTTTTTCTGACAACATCGATTTTTCGAAATAAACAATTGATTAGATGTGATAGGTGAAAAAACATAAAATTAATTAAATGTGAAATAGTCAGAATGATATAATTTTTCAGATTCTTATTTTCATACCTCTACGTTTTTTTGAATATATTTATCTAGACATAGGACTAGACTCGAGGAAAATTAAGTAGGTAAGTCAAGTCAATAAAATAAATAAATAAGAATGGTTTGTAACGGTTATCTTTAAAGTAAAATTATGTATGTAGCTGCTTAGCTGAACGTATTTAACTATACTTAGTATAGAACACTGGATTCGCATTAATCACAATGTAGTGTAGTTTTTAATAATAAATGAGTAAAAACAAGCAAGCACTGTAAAGTGAATTCCGCAATTGGCATGATTTTTGAATTAAATCTCTTAAACCGTATAAAAAGCAAAACAAAAAAATTAATTATTATTTAGTAATTTAATAACGTCTATTACTGTGTAATTACAAGTTTTGGTTTAATTTTAAACATCTTACTCTATTTACAGCTAATCTATAGTTTCTGTTAGTTTTTTTTTTATTTACTTGGTCTCACCTGTAGTTCAAAAAAAGCATGAATATGTAATACGAGTAACAATCGGACAAAATGTGTTTTTCATTTGAAATCAATGAAAAATCAAACATTTCCAGTTTATCGATGAATGTACTATGTATGAATAGTACCTAACATGTCAATAAATTGTCAACACAAAACCCACTTCATAAAATGTATTCATTAAACTTGAACTCAATTTATTATTATAAAATTTAGGAACAAGTTTTTTTTACAAAATTTTGAGTTTCATTTTTTAAAAACTTTTCACAACCACTACTTTTTTAAAATTTGAATTAAAGAGAGATTTCTGGCTTTCCAAAAAGGTAAAATATGGCGTTTTTGCCTTACCGTTTTTTTTTTTTAATAATTTTGTTTATGCTTTAAGTCAATACGCATAAATGGAGAGATTTAGACAGGATTTTCTTCTTGCCTTAACAGAACCTTCTCGTTGAAGCTTCTTTGATGCATTTTAAACAAATCACCCTTTGTATATGTACATATGTACCAACCTACAAATACATCGGTTTATTAAAAATTTCAAGTTCAGGAACTGAAGATAACCTCTTGCTCAGCTATTAAAATCAACAGAGAAGTTGTTTGCTTTCTTTGTTTTGTAGAAATACATGCATACATATGTACTGAATTGTATTATATTTATTTACATTTTATAAAATTGGAATTTCAGGGCTCACACAAACGAAACAAATGATATTGTGCTTGGATTTCAAAAAATACATAAATGTAGATTAAATCGGTGTCATTCTATCTTTCTTATCAGGTAAAAGATTATTCTACAGTTGCATTTTCATATATTAGCATTTTTGAATTATATTATGCTCAGTATAGACTTATGTCGTTTTCAATTGGCAATCTGGAATCAGAAAAAAGCATTCTCAAAGCGTTCAATTGGGCAAAAGTGACAGTTCTAATTCTGAATAAATATAGTTTGAAAAAAACTAAAAAACACGCTTTTAAAACCCATCATACTAAAAAAGCGGAAAATAATTTTTAATATAAGCTGAAAACAATAATGAACTAAAAAATACAAGTGTTATTGTGAAAAAGCGTTGGGCGCATTGGCCATATTTTTTTTTTCATATATCGAGCGCCCCACGCTTATTCACAATAACACTTGTATTTTTAGTTCATTATTATTTTCAGCTTATATTAAAAATTATTTTCCGCTTTTTTAGTATGATGGGTTTTAAAAGCGTGTTTTTTAGTTTTTTTCAAACTATATTTATTTTTAACTTTTTAGTTTAACGTGCTTTAAAAGCGTGTTTTTTAGTTTTTTCAAACTATATTTATTTTTAACTTTTTAGTTTAACGTGCTTTAAAAGCGTGTTTTTTAGTTTTTTTTTAAACTGTATTTATTTTCACAGATTTGATGTTTTTTTGTGATTTAAGAAAACATTGAAACATTTCATTGCCCCATTTAGTTGATTGAAATTGTAAATGAAATTGGAATTATTTATTTATTATTTAAAATCTCGTAATTTTAATTAAAAAAAAAAAAAAGTCACCCATAGCTAGGATTTGATCCCACGACCCTTGACGCTCAAACTGAAACGTGACCGCGCTTTAACCAACTGAGCCACCGCAGCACTTAAAATGGGGGAGTCTATTAATATTTATAAGCGCATAATAAAATCAGGAAAAAGCAGGAGCTGTGGGATTAAAATATTTAATCCTGGTAATCCTGATAAGGATATTGAGATAAACTTATGAAATTATTGTTTTGCCACCGGTTCTTGATATGTGTACAAAATTTTATTAAAATCGGTTCGTGTAAAGTGGGTCAAAATCGAGTGTAAAGGTGTCGGTTACATACATACATACATACATACATACATACATACATACATACATACATACATACATACATACATACATACATACATACATACATACATACATACATACATACATACATACATACATACATACATACATACATACATACATACATACATACATACATACATACATACATACATACATACATACATACATACATACATACATACATACATACATACATACATACATACATACATACATACATACATACATACATACATACATACATACATACATACATACATACATACATACATACATACATACATACATACATACATACATACATACATACATACATACATACATACATACATACATACATACATACATACATACATACATACATACATACAAGTGAAGCTAATATAAGCGTGTTAAAAAGAAGAGATTTCTCTTCTGGATTAGAAGTCAGAAGCAAAAACAGAATCACTCACACATTCAAAGATTTTACATGTGGCCCGCTAAAAAAACGAATCCACCGCAAAAGACCTGAAGAAGTTCGCCGTGGAAGAAAATCGGAAAAAGTGAACAATATACCGCAAAAGACCTCAAGAAGTTCGCCGCGGAAGAAAATCGGGAAAAGTGAAAAATATACTGCAAAAGACCTCAAGAAGCTCGCTGCGAGAGAAAAAATCAAAAATAGTGATTAATATACCGCAAACTCGTCCGACAACATTAATTTAACAATAAATATGCAACATTTAATACTTATTTTACTGTGTCATATAAAAAAAAATATTATAAAACTATGACGGCGAAAACCTATTTAATTATTAAAGATACTATATTATTTATACTATCAAAAAATTATTAAAATTATATATTATATACATATTTATAAAATAGACACTTGATTAAGTGCCCTTAAAATCTCCTTTTAAAGGATATCAATATGCAAAGATCACTTAGATCAAATCCTAATCAGGACCAAGGACCGCATGATGCGAGGAGCCTGCCGATCTTCCACAAGCTCTTCACTTTTGTTTGAAATTAGAAAATCAAAATTTCCGAGCAAGTCACGCTCATCAACATCAATCCAACATGCGAAGAATCTAAAATCAACCTCAGCCTATCCGAATTACAACCAAAAATTCATACAAACACCTCGTTTTATGCATCTAAATCATGGATACAATTCTAACAATCCAAACATACAAATAAAAACTGAATCAAATGAATCCTTCCAACCTAGGCCATCCCAAATTCAAAAACAACCTTTTCAACCTAAGCCATCCCAAATTCAAAAACAACCTTTCCAACCTAGACCATCTCAGGGTCTAAAACAACCTTTCCCAGCATACCGGTTCAAATAAGAAATATCTACACCCAAATCTGGTATCAAAACCACTTTTAAACGAATCTCTATTTTATGCCACCTCCGTAGGAGGACAAACAAAAATAACTCAATCTTACTTTATGCCAACTCCGTAGGAGGACAAACAAAAATAACTCAATCTTACTTTCCTCGACCTTTTCGGTCTCCCTGTAAAATTAAATTTTTCTTGCTCCCGTCATTAAGATCTTTCCATGGCGGTAATCTATACGCATAGTGACCATATGGTAATACAAGATAAGGTAAAATTCGCATTAAATACCATACAAGCCAAGATGGCAATAAATTATAAACTATCACTAAAAATTTGAACATTATGGAAAGTCAATCTCTTGAATCAATAATAAAATATCACTCCAACCTTTTTTCAGACCCGGACGAAAAACTCACTTTTATGACTAAAGTTAAAGGTGAAATACGAACTGACGACAGACCCGTATTATACAAAATTCTACCCGTATCCGATGGGATTAAAAGATGAACTCGAAATACAGACGAGATTATAAGACCATCTCGGTCCCCCTACAATTCACCCGTGTGGATTGTACCGAAGAAATTGGAGTCAAGTGGACAGAAAAAGTATCGTCTCGTTATTGATTACAGAAAACTCAATAACGTTACCATGCCAGATCGATACCCAATTCCAAACATCAACGAGGTCCTTTCGCAATTAGGGAATGTGATATTGAGGAAACCGCATTTTCAATAAATAATGCTAAATATGAATTTACGAGGCGTCCATTCGGCCTTAAAAACGACCCTTCCATCTTACAAATGGCGTTAGATCACATCCTTCGCAATCACATCGGGAAGATATGTTTCGTCTATATAGACGACATTATCATATTTAGTAAAAATAAATCGGAGCATCTTCAGCATATTAAAATGATTTTCGAAATACCTAATCAGGCAAACATAAAAGTTCAACTGGATAAGTGTGACTTTTTCAAGCAAGAAGTCGAGTTTCTGGGATTCAAACAAATCCTTCTAATGTATCCGCCATTCTTAACTTTCCCTGTCCTTCGCTCTCAGCAACAAGAACAATAACGGGAAAATGAAGCGGTGGAAGGCCATTCTTGAGGAGTACAATTATGAGATGCACTACAAGCGTAATAAATTGCATAAAAACTGAAAAAACAGTTAAAGACACCATACAAGAAGTTTTCAAAATACATTTCAATAAATATAAAAAAATTCACACAGCTTTTTGTAGAAGACGTAATTCAAGGAGAAAAACAGGAAGCCATAATTATACAAACACACGAACGAACGCGCTCATAGGAATGCCACAGAAAACCGCCTAAAAATTCTTGAGAAATAGTACTTTCCTTCATATAAAAAATATATATGATCACTGATCAGTTAAACAGACTTTTCCCAAAACAGAGTAAATTCAAAAGATCTATCGACGCTATCGGCAGTGCGTGGAAGCCCCGACCACGCGGATTTAGAGTTAATAAAAAGCAAAATTAACAATGCACTATCGAATAATAACTATCAAGTAATTATAAAAAAGATCAACGAGATAACTAATGTAACAAATAAAATTTAAAACAAGAAAAAAAAATAATAAAATATATTTAGAAAATGAAATTGCTTTTAAACTAAAAACAAAACTTGATATAGTCAAGCAAGAGATAATAAATTTAGAATAAGCCATTAATTGGGAGAAGGTCAATGTTGTAAATTCTTTTATTTTATCCGAAACCGAAATGGAAATTATTACCGATAACTTAGAAAATGAAAATATACCATTCATTAATATTGATGAAGGAGCAGAATTTGCTGAAGTGAAAATAGCCTCAAATGGCACCTCAATAATTTATATTTTAAGTTTTCCAATAACACAAAAAGAAACATGTAAATCCTTTTTAATCAAAACTGTTAAAAGAAACTACATAATAAATGATATAAATTTCAATAACATATTATCATATAAGAACTCTACTTTAGGAAAGAAACAAATGTAAATCCTTTAATACAATAACAATTTGCAAAAATAGAAACATAATCGATATATCTGATGACCAGTGTATATCAAATCTCATAAAAAGTTTACCAGCCCACTGCAAAAAAAACCAATAACCATCATGTTCCCAGGTAGAAGAGGTATACGAAGACACCTTACTCCTAAATGATTTTTTTGGCCACATACAAACCGACAACAACACTCTTTTTCTAAATGGCACTTTCATAATCCGCCAACAATATTAAACAAAACATACATATCCAGGGAAATATCTGGATTTAACCTATTACCAGCAATAGTCCAACCAGATGCCTCATCATATCTTACCAACGAACATCTGTCACTCGAAATGATTAAAGAAATGCAACTTAATAATACGCAATCAATAGAAAGCCTTGAGGAAGACAATACTAGAGGATCAGTCATGAACATCATACTGTCAATGCAGAGGTGCAAATCACAACCAGCACACCCCGCACAACAAAATCAAGAAGTGAAACATAGAGAGGACAAAGTTGAAGATGTTGAGAAAACCCGAAGCTGGACCAATCCAACACCAATATCAAAAGATAGAACCCCAACCCAAAATAGTAAACATAAGCAAAATACCACCCTTTTAAACGAGGTCGTTCAAAACTTAAGGGTGGAGGAGTTAACATCCAATTCCCACGATCCAGCTACACGCGCTGAATCGTTTATGCTGACACGACGTCTGGAGGCAAAACAGTAAACAATATAATTCATGCATTCTGGCACGTACAGAATACAATATGAAGCTGCCTCCTCGAAACATAGGTTAAGTAAAATCAAGAATTAGTTTGTAAGTTCAGTCTTAAATTTATTATCGAACAATAAAGAGCTCAAGCTCCAAATATAAAAATTGTTTTTTTTTTTTAAACCATTAAATATAAAATAAATTAACTTACATAATATATATATTGATCACTATGCTAATATTTCAACCATATATTTAAACGTACCAACGCACCAACGGAACGTAGAACACCTGATATGTACATGTCGATAAATTCTTAATGAATCTAACCAAAAAAAATGACCCCAAACACATCGAAAATAATCGGGGGATTTTTCAATTCTACTCATAAAATACTTTTTGTGTGTTTTCAATAGAATTTCATTAAGAAAAGAACTATGTATGTATTTGTTTTCTTTGTTAATCCTAAGTTAATTTAAATATAATACAAATTTAAGGAAAAAAATTTAAAAAAAATTAAATAAATACATAAATTAAAAGAAAATACTTACTAAATCCAAATGAATTGGAAACAAATAACTAAAGTACTTCAAATGCATTTTCTGTGATTGTTTTTTGGCCTACAAGTACAAATTTTAGTGGGGATATTCAATTCATCCTACTTTTAGTTTTTGAAAGTATGAAACCCACTTCCTTATATACATACATACATATACATATCCTTAACACTAATTTCGTATGAAATTATTGGTTTGGGTTAACAAAAAGTAATCATTATTGAAGAATTATTATTATTTTGGGAATGAAAACTTTTATCCCAAATAGGGTATCAATAGGTGTCAGACCCAATACTAAGTAATGGTTCAATTTGAGATACAAAAAGGTTATCAAGTAGAAAGAGATAAGCCTACGATGTTTTAGACCCAACCCAGCTGAGGAAAACCGGAAAAAGTTAAAACAGGACCTTCCTGGCAACGCTTACATTCGAAGGATCAAATTTCTACATGATCAACAATCAAGGCAAAAAATACTTCAATGTCCTAAAGGCAGCAAGAATTTTTAGTCATTTGTACAAAAAACATCAATTGCTACGCTTGTTGTCAATGACACTCCTTTCGTAAGCTCTCCGGAGAAAGCTAACTTGTTTGCTAGATAGTGTCACGACTCCCCGAATTATCGAGTGCGTTAATGATTCTATGGAACAAATCTTTTTCGTACTAGTACAGTGGCGACGCGACGCTTCTATAAGATCTCAACATATATAAATCCGCTGGACGGATGATGATATATGAGTGGCACTTATATCAACGAAACCGAACATCTCGATATTTTCGGTGTGTGTATCACCAACCATCTTGTGTGGGACGATCATATACGCGATGTCGCCAAGAATGCTGCAAGATGTTTGAGTTTCTTGAGACGAAGCAAGAAATACTTCTCTCCCTCTGATCTAGCTACAATCGACAAAAGTTATATACATCCAAAGCTTGAGTATTATTATTAGTATTACTCTACAAAACTATTCCGGTAATCTAAGACATGATAAAACTGTAAAGGTCCTTCCAACCAAACTCTCAATTTAAAATTTGTTTCGCTTTCTGAGATAGAGAAAGCTCTTTGAAGAATAACGTCTTTGAAGTTCTTGCAGAATAGGACAAACAGCTAAATAGTGGTTGATATCTTCAATTGCATTTCGGTTGCATAGGTTACACTTGGGATTAATATTTCTGTGAGCTTTGTAATTTGAATTTAGCATCTCAGTACTTGCTTTAAACAGAGTACCAATTTGATTTGATTTACAGAAAGATTGCAAATAAAGTGTGATTAAGTTACTTATATATCAACCTGCTTGGTTCGAACCCTATTCAAGAACTTGAGATACAATGAATCATCGACCAATGCAATACATTCATAGCAACTACTTTTCCAATTAGCACTGCACGTTGTACTTTCAAGATTAATTCCGTGTACATATACTATTTCATACCATTCTTTGAACGGTGAAAAATTCCTTCGAAATCCATTATTTTCTTATGAAGATGAAGATTTTCGTCTGACCTTTGCATTACTTTTACTATGTATATATGACTGGAAAAGCATAAAAATGAATTTATAATGACTTCAAAAACTCTAAATTTAGCTCGGATGGCTAAGTACTAATTACAAAAGATTTTATTCCATTAAGGTTTATGTGTTTAGCAATTTATTATATTCTACTCATCTCATAAGCCTGCAATATAGAATTTGGATGAATATTTTTCTCATACATGGAAGGATCGAAATACCCCTATAGTTGGATAGAGAGTTTGGATCTCCTTTTTATAAAATTGGACAGATTTGTGACATCAAAAATTACTGAGGTGTTTTTTTTCAAGAAGCTTATTAAGAAAAATCAAGATTCGACAGGAATTCCATCTAGCCCGGCTGCCCTGCTTTTTTCTTTTCTTCATATTTTTAAGAGCTAATTTTTTATTGAAAAATTGTGAAGTTTTTGAAGCATTAAGAAGTTTTTTAGTAACTTAATTTATTATGTTTACTGAAAGATTTTTAGCTTCACCTAACAATATTACATTAGACCAAAATTATTTTCAGTCGTTACATTTCGATAAACTTACTGCTAGCCATCCATATTTTTTTGTTGTACAGGTACACTTTTATAAGTTTTATTTGCATCTATTTGCTATACCTAGAAATCAGACTGAGTTTTTCTAAACATTTTAAGCATTGTAGAGTATTTTTTTTTAGTTTTATGCATTCGCCGTAGTACAACTCAAAGCTTGAATAAAACTCTCACCTATGGGTTGGTAGTAACTTACTTAACAGTTCCTAAAAATAGCTTTTAGAATGATTGGTGACATAACATCATTGATTTATCTACGTCACTCCAACACCATAGTCGTAATTTTTCTTGCCTCACCACTTTTTAACGCTATTCACGTTTGTCCTCAAAATAATTCAAACGTAATACTAGCGCTTCTAGGAATTCCCCTCAGTTTACCCTTAGACCCAACTTCGGCTGCACTAAAGTAGAGATTAGTTCTTTTGCTGTACTACGCTTATCCTCATAAAAAGATAAGAAAACCAAGTTTTTTTTTAATTTTTCGGTTAAAAAAAAAAATAGATATAACATAAGTTTTAGCTTTTAAATTATTTTTAGGCCGAAATATGAGCTAGCTCACAAAAAGAGCTAGCTCACATGTGAGCTGTTGGTTGAGCTGAGCTGCGGGTGAGCTGAGCTGTTGTTGAGCTTTTGGGTGAGCTGTAGGTTGAGCTGTTGGGTGAGCTGTTGGTTGAGCTGTTGGGTGAGCTCTTGTACATACATAAATATATCTGAAATACATATGTAGGTATATATAATTTTTTAATGTTTTAACTACAATAACAAGAAATCAGTTTTTTGAAAATAAAAAAATGAAAAAAATTATGAAAACTTATGCGTCCTTTCTGCATCTTTCGAAGTTATAACCTATTAAATATTAAATTCAAATCGATATATTCATTCATTCTTGAGATATCGTTAACGAAAAAGGTTATCTCGAACGTACGAACGCACGTACACACGCACACAGTAATCTCTCTACAAATGACGAATTTAGATTCTAGATTTGTCAAAAATTTTTATTTGACAAATCGGACCGATTACAATAAATCCCTATTTACCACGCAATTTTTGAAATAATACAAATTTTGTAGGCATTCTTAGAACAATAAATATTATTATTTTGCGGTACAAATATGTATTATCGATTCCTAGAAAATTTTCTTTGCTTATTTTTTGGATAACATTTAAATAAAATTTACGAAACCTATACTTATTAATAATTTTTTTATTTTCAAAAAACTGAATTTTTTGTTATTGTAGTTAAAATCAGTAAAAAATTATATATATACATACATAGTATGTATTTCAGAAATATTTATGTACATATTATTTACTAAAACCTTTTTACATTTAATAATTATGTCAGTCGAAACAAACAATCATACAAAATAAATTCTGAATTTTCCCCCCCAACTACAACAACAGCTAACCCACCAGCTCATCCACCAGCTCACTCAACAGCTCACCCAACAGCTCAACCAACAGCTCAACCAATAGCTCACCCAACAGCTCAGCTCAGCTCACTTATAGATCAGATCACCCAACAGCTCAAATTTGAGCTAACTCGCATGTGATACTTGTCTGGCAATGGGTTAGTACTATTAGTACTATGTCTGGCTAGCGAGAAACACTATTTAATGAATACCTGAGTAATATATAAAAAATCAGATTTTTATAATTTGACGAAAGTAACCCTTCTTTTTTAACAACTTTAGTACCGTAATCTGCCAAAGCCACCGCTACCCAAACTTCATAACGGTGCAATCGTTTTTAACTTTGTTGCGAGAATGCACTGACAAACTTTCAGCTTTTATAAAATAACGAAGGTCTGGCGTTCACGGGCTCTTAGACTAAAAAGAATATATATACTTGTATATAAACACAAATAAGCTGGTTATATTTGCCTTAATGTTTACTGAGCATAGTATTAACTTACTTTTCTCTCCATCTCGAGGTGTTTTATTGTGCAACGCCCCTGCCAAATTCTTTCGCCGAAGTCCCTCTGATCCAGTAATTGTGTCTTTAATATTCTTTTCAGCGACGACGGGTGTAGTTGTAGCCACTTCATCAACCGTATGCCCATTGTACACGGTGGATCCACCATTTCTTAAAACAGTAACAGAACCAAAAGATTCTGAAGTAGTAGGAGCTGCAAATAGAGATGTGGATGCTGGAGATACTTCGCTAGGTGTTATTGGTGGACTTTGTTGTTGTTGATGATGATCGTGACGCAATCGTTGCAACTCACTATCTGTATAACTTCTGGACACTTCGGGAAGTATTTTTTCATTACTGCATAAAACAAAATTCACATGTGTTTGCAACAAAACAAGAATTACAAGGGCACTATTTGTTTTAACTTTAATTCGAAAAATATTCAAGAACGGAGAACATATTTTTAATTTTTTCATTTTGAATTTGGACGGAGTCGATGAACTAAGTTGGTGATTGCAACGCAGATTTGTTTTATTATTTTATTTATCCACAAATTTTCCTGCAAAGACCACCAAAACCGAGGCAATACTAAAACTTATTTATTATGTTCATAAAATACCAAAATTAATTTACTTTTTCTTTGTTTTCTTGTGGAATTGTGGATGGGGTAAGTATCGAGTTTTTTCTTTTCTGTTTCCTTTATTATTTTATTTACCGGCCAAACGACCATGGGATACACAGACGACAAAAAGAACGCCAATAAAAAATGTTTCCTATTCAGTTATAATTATTTTCACTTCAAAATTACTTAACACTTGTTATATTTTCTCTAAGTTTTTTATTTTCCATAGTTTATATTGACATAAAGAACAAAACATACAACGCAACGCGCAAATATAATTAATAACTGAACAAAAACAACAATTACCCCAAATAGAACAGAACCAGCACACGGACACTACACGAAAAACGAAACCGATGCAAATGCAAGTGCATTCAGATTCAGAATAATGTTCGACCAACTTCTGTTTCTGTTCTCATTCTCACCGTCACTGCGATGGGCTGAATGGTTCAGTTCTCGAATCTTGACTTCTCGTTCCCACATATACATAGTACTAGTATCTCGTTCCTATTTGCTTACTTACTTTGTTACTGTCACTGTGACTGTGGCCGTCCCTGTCTAGTTCGAGTGTCGAAAGTCGAAGTCAAAGCCAAGATGATTTTGAGTCGATTAGTGCTGCCGCTGTCCTGTGGTGCCTTTTTTGCAAAAGTGCTCGCAAAAAACAATTTTCGTGTGTGTTTAAAATTCAAAACTAATTTACATATTTACTGGATTAGGATATATTGGATGCTTTAAAAGTTGAAATGAATCGGTTGAGGATTCGGCTAAAACAGGTATTCTAAGATTCATTATTTTTGAAAATAGGTATACAGTTTCGGTTTTGCGGTTTAGCAAATAAAATGTTATTTTAATAATTTATGGCTTTTTTATTTTATTCTTTAAAATGACAGTGGCCAATAAAATATTATTTTTACATTTTAAATGTAAAAATGTATTTTTAACTACATGGTGTGTTTTTTTTTTGCAACGATATCCGTAATGAGATGGGAATTTCCAAAAAATGTATCCGCAGTGGTTTGATCTTTCAACATAAAAGTCTGTACTACTGACTAGTTGTGAAATATTTAATTGAAAAAAACAAGCAACCAAAAGCTTTTTGTCAGGCTGAGAATAATAAAATAATAAAATTAAAATGAAAGATTTACAAGAAGATATATATATAAACATCAAAACATCTTTATTACTTCAATTATAGTTCCTCAGGTCTCAGAATCAGATTTTTTTTTGACAAATATTCAAACTAAAGTCAAGGGGTCTGTTCGCAGAGTTTGGTTAATTTTGGATTTACACACTAATAGATGCTACAGCGAAAGTGCACGTGGCACAATTAAATTACAAACGATAGGTGAGAGAAGAGATCCAACGTCCTATATCTATATTAGCCGTGTTTTATTGGTAATTGAAAATACTAGCTAGTAAAATTTTACATGGAAAATAACAACACCTCAAAAGTGAACAAAAATAAGCTAGTGTTTATCCATAGTAATTTAGTGAAGATAGAGTTTCATCTAGTTAAATGTAGTGGCAGTCAAGAAGTGCAAAAAATATGCAAATGTTGGCAACATGAGGGTGTGTTCGGTAACAAATACACTTATTTTACACTTCGCCTGCATTGAAAAGTGCAAGCGATCCACAAATTTCAAACCAAACATTTATTTGGGTTGAAATTATAAAAATGCAATTATTTCGTTAAAAAATGTATTAAAATTAATACTTTGTTGCGAACGCCTGTTCTTCCACGACAATCCATAATCCTAAAATAAAATAAGAAGAATTAAATCAAAAAATAACACAAAATAAAAACACTTACCCAAATAGTTAGGACACCGCCGTGTTTAGATTAAATTGAAACGGTGTTGTCATTGGGTCTCTGGCTGTCAAATCTCCGAAATCGATAACCGAAGACAAATCGATAACTAGGAACTAGGAAAGCGATGAGTGCGTTCCGACGGCGAAATGGATTTTGTTTATGTCGTCACTAATGTTTAGGTTGCATGCAATTAGAGTTAAGTAATACTCGTTGTAATTTACGTTCGCGTTTAGTCTTCGTTTATGCATGCTATTATTTGTTTTTGGTTATATGGTTTATTGGTAGTTTGTAATTACATATGCGTCGTGTTTATTTATAATGTTCTGGTCTCATATGGTTCTGTTCAACATGTCCCCCCATTTCGACCTAGGAACGCACCTCGGAGATCAAAATACCCCTATATTGTTTTAAAAGTACTAACACCTGTATGGCCTCCCACTATTTGGGTTTGATAATGTGGGTTGAGGGATACACTATGTGGATATATGTGGATCGGATGATGTGGTCCTGTTAGAGATAAATCTTTCGAATGGATTTTCGCCTGTGTGTGTGGGGTGGTAGATGGAACCCAATTTCATTCAACTAAGAACCACACAGCAGATCGGTGACATACACCGTACAGTCGCGCTCACTTCAAACCTCGAATTTAAATCTTTTGAAAAATTCAAAAATAATTTTTAAGTGTTAAACCTCTTGTTTTTTGGGTGCGTGAAAAAAAAAATGTGTATTTTAATTGTTTCAGAAAAATAAATAATATGTTTTTCTTATTATAGAAAACTAAAAATAAAAAAAAAATTAAAGGAGAAGTGCCAAACAAAAAGAAATATATATCTCTAAGTGGTTAAGTTTTTTATTAGCGAGACCAAAGCTCGCAATATTCAAATATACATACAGGCCAGGCAAGAAAGGTGGTGAGTTTTTCTGTGAAAAAAAATTAGTAATATACAATATATATACGTAGAAAATTATTTGGTTCTTAGGTTTATACTCGGCGGCCCAAAAGTACTCCTAGTTAGGTCGGGCCGCCGCTGGTGAAAAAAAAAATAAAACAGAAAGAATAAAAACGGAAGAAAACCTATATGAATACGAAATAGGATAGATAGCAAACGTCATATACCTATTAACACACAAGACTTACCATCATACTTCGCCTCAAATAAAAACGGAAGTACTGTAAAGAATAAAACAAATCTACTAGCAGATTCGAAAGGAAGACCCGGAGGGGAGGAAATCCAATAAAAAAAAAATTATATTGGATGTCCATATGTCCGAGTTGATCATATTATATCCGTATATACATATATAATTATTTTTATTAAATTTATATACATTTATAAATAATAATTATAATTTGTGTTTGTGATTGTCCTATAATTAAGTTTTTTTTTGTTACAATACATATACTGGCGTGGAAGTCAAATTATGCTTAGATTTGTTCAATTTTTTTTTAATTATTAAACATCTTAACTTTTTTTGTGTTCTACTTTTGTAAGGTACATAAAAAAATAATATTTGTAGGTGGTGTCGCGTTCTCTCCCGTTGTTTGTGTAATCCTGGTTGAGATACCTCCAAAGAGCTCTCTAGGGGTAGGGTACTAGGGTTCCGTCTTTGTTCGTCTGAAAAAGAAAAGAATACCATAAAGGGTGTTTCATCGCGGTGAAATATACACTTACCCACAAACGATTTTTTTTGTTACCATATTTTGTTGTTCTTTTTGTTGCTTTTTTTTTGATTTTTTTTTGTTCAATTGTAAAAAAAAAATGTAAATAAACTTCCAATAATACGCCTACGAGAGGAAGAAGTTTTTTCTTGTTGTTTTGCGTAAGCGAAACAATGGTTTGTTAAGTTGTCGTTTCAGGGGGTGCCGAGGGTAGCGGAGTGAACGAGATGACCTGAACCCGATCTTCGACCAACCATTTTGGGGGAATCCAAATACTGGCCGCGGATTCCTATGGTAGGGTGGGTACGGCCTCACTGCACTAACACCCGCAGTGCCCTGATGTGCCAATAGTCCGTCCGTTCATGTTTCCTACCTTTTCCTTTTTCCTTGGCCTGATATGTGTTTTTGTCTGCAGGCGAGGTTGAGTTTCGGGGGCAAGATCCCCCCCCCGTCCGACGAGCTGATGCCGTGCATCGCAAGCAGGCCGCGTCCTCCGGAGCTCAACATCCCTTCCTACCCTTTCCAAAATCTTCCTATCTCTTTTTCCTACCTCCTCCTTATCCTACCCTTCCACTATACCTAACTCCTCACCTCCTCTTGCCCTGCAACAAAATGGCGCCCAACGTCATTAAAGGGTGTTCCAACCCAGTTGGAACATTTTTTTTGGCGAATTAGTTAATGTTGTATTAGTTTCAGTTTTTTTTTATGTCGTACTGTCCCAACCAAACTTGCTGTGGATTTTTAAACCTCGTATGTCTGCGTCAGAAAGGCCACAGGCGTACCTAGTCGTATCGCGACGAGTGTTTGAAAATTCACAGTGACTGCGGTTAGTGAATGTAATGTTTCTGTCTGGAGTTACTGGAGTTTTTGCAAAGGGCGTATGTCTGCACCAGGAAGGCCACAGGCGAACCTAGGTGTATCGCGACGTTCCTCTGCGGAAGCTTGAGTGAGGTCAGTCAGTACATTTTCGTTTTGTCTTTACCTATTCCCATCCTAACTTTCTTTTTACTTTTCTATCTTTCTTATTTTCAATTTTTTTTTTTTCTAGTTTTGTGATTTTCTACTTGGACGATCGATTGTGCGAGACGTGAAGTCCGACATCATCGTTCCAAAATTTTTGTAAGTTTTATCCTACCGTTTCATGTCTTCTAGACAAGTCCTTGAGACTGTCTAGGATTGCGGGAACGGTGGAGAAAACTTTGTAACGTAATTCGTTTGTGTTCTAGTAGTTTTCCGTTTCTTTTATTGTCACATCAGGGGAAGTTTTTCTGTCCGTCTGATGTCCTTTTTTTCAGCGAGATCGTCAGTAGGGTCATATCTTGTCGTTACGAAGCTACCTAAAGCACCCCGAATGTTTATGAAGTCGAAAACCCTAAATCTAAAATACAAAATCTTAAATCTAAAACTATTTTTTTTTGTTGTGTTATATTCTTATTTTCTTATTGTTAATTGTACTTGGTTAGCAAATATTTATATCAAGTAAACTTCAATTAAGTTTTTTTATTTACTTAAAATTCCGAAATTGAGGATTACTTTTTTTTTGTTTTTTTAAGAACTTATATAATTTCATTTGTAGTTTTTAAGGTCTTAGTTGTTTTTCGTAAGAAAAACTACTTAAAGATTTACATAAAAAACATTGTCTTTCGTTTATTTGTTAATTTATTTACTCTTTTGTTTGGTTATGTATAGATATACCTTTTTAGGAATTTATACAAGATTAAGGTTATTTTTTTTTCTTAGATTTTTCAAAATAGATAGTTTACGAAATTATTTATCATTCTTTTTGTTCAGTTTTGTTTAGTTTGGTAAAATCATATATTTTTTTTGTTATTTATTTACTTTTTTTGTTATTTATTCATTTTTTTTTTGTTATTTATTTACATTTTGGTTACTTATAAATTTTTCTGTTGCAATATATTTTTTTTTGTTTTTGTATTTTTGCAACATATTCTTTTTGTTTAAGTTTATAGTTCACAGTTTGTTTTGGTCATTTTTCATTTAATTTATTTATTTTTTGTTTACATTTCTCATTTAATCTACTTATATATTTTTTATTTATTTTTGTTTGTTTCTTTACATTTTTCATTTAATTTATTTATTTATTTACTTTTTCCTTACATTTTTCATTTTTTTTTACTTACATATTTATTTATCTATTTATTCTCTTTGTATACAGTTTTCGTTTAATTTACATTTGTTTTTTTTATTATTTATTAATTTAATTATTTTAAAATAGGGTTTGTCATTTTCCTATTCTTTTTTTTTGGTTAAGCTTACTTTTTTTTGTCAGTATTAGAAGAAGATAATTTTTTAGAAACTCACCATACTTTTTTTTGCTGTATTTGTATTTTTTTTGTGGTTGATTGTTGATAGTTAAAAGATGGCGCGTAATAACAAAATAGATGAAGAACGCGTGCAACAGCTGATTAGAAACGCTGAAATAGAAGAAGAAAACAGAGTTATTACCAGGTCGACCACTCAAAACTTAAATTCAAAACTAAGGCAAAAAGTGTTACACTCTCCACTAGTCTCTGACAGGCCAGCCCGATCCACCTCTCAGCAAGTGGATACCTCAGGGGTTGTCGTTCCCAGTGGTTTAAACGCGAGTGTCCATACAGGGTCCTTGTCTGCTCCTTCATACAGCGATCTTAGCGGTGCTGGAGATTTAGAAGCACCACTAGAACCTGAAATGTTCGGGACCCTTGACAACACGGTTAGGCTAAACACTGGTAGGGAAAATGAGGATAGGCCGCAAGGAGTTTCCTTCAACCAGGGTTCCCGAGGGATTCTGGAAAGCATTGCGCGAACGTTACCTAAAACGAGACAAAAAAGTATTAGTCCTGAGGATTTAGAGTATATGATAAATAGAGGGATAGCTGAAGGAATATCTACCTGTAGAAAGGAGTTGGAGAGGGACGTAACTGCTCAAGTAAGCGCCCAAATCGAACGGCAGCTCAGTGGGTTTCTCGAAAAGCTTTCATTAGCTCTTCCAGCCTCGAATAACCCGCCGTTATCGCGAGAACCGGCGGTACCACCACCGATATCCAATCCAGTGCCTGTAGGTCCTCCTCCTAGGTTACCAAATCGTTCGGGTAACCAAAGCAGAAGTGCGTTTGTTCCAGTAGGACAACGTAGACCGAATCCACCTCCGGTCGCCTCTGAACGACCTTATCAACAGTCGGCAAACCAACCAATTTTTGGGGGTTACCCGACCCCGTTTCAGTTTCCGCCTCCAATGGTTAATCCGTACCTGCATTCAGGATTTAGAACTCCGGTTAAAGTTGACAAATGGGGTCTGAAATTTGACGGGATTTCAGACAAACTTACCGTAGAAGACTTCGTTTTTAGGCTAGAAAAGTTGCAAAGTAGGTATGCGTGTTCCTGGAATGAAATTTTGAGGGACTTCCATCAGTTACTCTCTGGTCCAGCGTACGATTGGTTCTGGCAATTTCAGGTTGATAGGGACTTCGATTGGCCAACTTTGAAAGAAGCGTTACTTAGTCGTTATCAGAACCCAATGACGGACCTAGAGATAGTACGTAATATTCTCGACCGAAAACAGTACTCCTACGAAAGCAGTGAGGAATTCTTTGTAGCCATTAATAAGATGAGGTATCAGTTAAGAATGCCCATCCCAGAAGCCGATATGGTTAAAATTTTGAAACGGAATCTGAATGACAAGATCCGAAATTTGGTATTTCCACAGGCGATTTTTTCGCTGGACCAGCTTCGATACGTGTGCAAGGAAGCAGAAGCAGCGTTTCCTAAAAGAGATCGAGACCCACCCAGACCTGCTGGTAGGCTACCACAAAAGTTTGGTGTGAGCGAGTTGGAATGTGAAGACGAGTATCAGCTCGCTGATGAACAACTCGCTGCATACCAGTACGGTGGAGCTCGTTCCAAGAATCCTCCACGCCGATATGCCGATTCTACCAATTTAGTTTGTTGGAACTGCAAAGTTCAAGGGCATACGTACTTTGATTGCGAGTCTGACACGCGCAATCTATTTTGTTTCAAATGTGGTCAGGAGGGTGTCAAAACCCCAAGTTGCCCGCGATGTCACCCGGAAAACCGAGCGAGGGACGCGAAGGCTCTGGGGGAATCGCGTACAACCCTGAAACAGAACCCCCAATAAATTTAAATAAAGAAGAGATAGAAAATAAAGAGAAGAAAAAAGAAGTTGTTTCTGAAAGTTTTCCAGAAGAAGAAAAGAAGAAAATTAGAATTTTAAAACGTAAAGAAAATGAAGAAATTATAAAAGATGAAGTAAGAGAAAGGAAGCTGTACCAAATCAAACCGTTACATGTCCGTCTTCAGGAATATGAGGAAGCTCGTGCAAGAATTTTTAACTGTGCAAACAGTAAACCTTCAAAAAATATTTTAAAGGCTAGGGCGAGATTCAAGGCCCGTAAAGATACGTCGAAGAAGATATCTTCAACGATTTTAAATTTAGAATCCGATCCTCGGCCTTATGCCAAAATTAAAATAGGTTCGAGAGAGTTTTTAGGCTTACTAGACAGCGGTGCTAGTGTAAGCATATTAGGAAAGAATTGTAAACAGTTGATTGAACAACTTGGTTGTCCTATTACCCCCTATAGTTCAGGAGTTAGGACCGCTGACGGTAAAAGTCAATCAATTGTGGGCAAAATTTCAATTAGAGTTAAATATAAAGATAAAGAAGAGATGATGACCTTCTTCCTCGTTCCCAGCTTGGACCAGGAAATCTATCTGGGAGTTGACTTCTGGAGAGTTTTCCAGTTAGCTCCAGGAATTATTAGTAGTATCTCGTTTGAAGAACAATCGGATTCTCCGAATGCTCATCAGTTAACCTCTGATCAACAGGTTAGGCTGGATGCAGTCAAAGATAAATTTTTGTGTTTCGAGCGCGATGGTCTTGGAAAGACGACCATGATGGAGCACGTCATCGATACCGGAGATGCCCTCCCTGTGAAACAGCGTCACTACCCTGTCTCTCCAGCGATTCAAACATTGTTGTACGACGAGTTAGATCGAATGCTGAAGCTCGGGGTAATCGAAGAAAGCGAAAGCCCGTGGTGTTCGCCAGTGGTTCTCTTACGGAAGCCCGGCAAAAATCGACTTTGCCTGGATTCCCGTAAGGTGAACGCTGTGACAAAGAAGAATGCCAACCCACTACCACATATCGAAGGACTTACCAGTCGGTTCCCAGACGCGATCTTTATGAGCAGCATCGATCTAAAAGAAGCATTTTGGCAAATTCCGCTGGAGAAACAGAGTAGAGAAAAGACTGCCTTTGCGGTACCGGGAAGACCTTTGTACCAGTTCACAGTGATGCCGTTTGGGTTGTGCAATGCAGCTCAACGGTTGAGCCAGTTGATGGACAAGGTGATTCCTGCACGACTTAGGGAGCGCGTTTTTGTGTACCTCGATGACTTGCTCATCATGGCACCCGATTTTGATACCCATATCAGCCTGCTAAGCGAAGTAGCCGAATGCTTACGTAAAGCCAATCTCACCATCAACATGAAGAAATCAAGGTTTTGCTTTAAAGAGTTAAAATACTTGGGCTTCATAGTTGGTGGTGGGAAATTTAAAACGGATCCGGCGAAGGTAGAGGCGATCGTGGAATTCCCGGTTCCGAAAACCCCTAGGCAGATCCGTAGGCTACTTGGAATGGCAGGCTGGTATCGGAAGTTCATTAAGGATTTCTCGACTCTGACGGCCCCCTTGACTGACCTGTTGAAGAAGAGAAGCGAAAAGTTCTACATGACGGATGAAGCACTGGTGGCATTCGAGAATCTGAAGAAAGCGTTGGTCTCAGCACCGGTTCTTTCGCGCCCGGACTTCACAAAAAGATTTTATATCCAATGTGACGCTTCTGACGCGGGGATCGGTGCTGTACTGGTTCAGTTGGACGAGGACGGAGCGGAAGTCCCAATCGCGTTTTTCTCGCAGAAATTTAATAAAAGTCAGAGAAACTACAGTGTCACCGAGAAGGAGTGTATGGCCGCGGTGATGGCGGTGAAGAAATTCAGGCCGTATGTCGAGGGTATGGACTTTACGATCATAACGGACCATTCCAGCCTTAAATGGCTGATGAGCATGAAGGACCTTAGTGGTAAGCTCGCTAGGTGGAGCCTTTCGCTACAGTCCTATGCCTTCGACATACAGCACCGTAAGGGAAGCCAGCATGTAGTACCGGATACTCTTTCTCGGGTACACGTAGAGTCTCTGACTCTTGAAGACGTTGCCCCGTTGATTGACTTGAAGTCAGCGGAATTCCTTTCAGATGAATATTTAGACCTCATCGAGACTGTCTATAATCATAAAGAAGAGCTTCCCGACTTAAAATACGAAGACGGATACGTTTACAAAAAGGTTTTCCAGAAATTAGGCGAAGAAGAGATGTGGGAACATTCTTGGCTCCTTTGGGTACCATCGGGTTTGACCGAGGAAATTATAAGAAGGGCCTACGATCCTCCTAAATCCGCACACGGTGGAATATCAAAAACCCTTAATAGACTTAGGAATTATTTTTATTGGCCTAATATGACTGTGCATGTTCGTGAATATGTCTCTAACTGTAGTGTGTGTAAACAAAGTAAAGCGTCTAACCAAGTATCCCGTCCTCCTATTGTTACGTCTTATTGTAGTAATCGTCCGTTTGAAAAAATATACATTGACTTTTTAGGACCTTATCCGAGGTCTAAATTAGGAAATGTATACGTGTTCGTTGTCCTAGATCATTTGTCCAAATTTGTGTTGTTAAAAGCTTTACGAAAAGCGAGTACGTTGAGTGTAATTAAGTTTTTAAAAGAAGAAGTCTTCAACATGTTCGGAGTACCTAATATAATCCATTCCGACAATGGTAAACAATTTGTGTCCAAAGAATTCGAAGCGATGATGACTAAATACGGCATTAGACATTTTAAAACTGCCCACTATGCACCGCAATCGAACGCGTCGGAGAGAGTGAACCGCTCGTTGTTGGCTGCTATCCGATCCTATCTAAGAGACGATCAACGATACTGGGATACGCACCTTAGCGATATCGCGTGTGCGTTAAGAAGCGCGGTTCATAGCTCTACGGGAGTGTCGCCATATTATGCCTTATTCGGCACGAACATGATGACGCACGGTAGCAGCTATGAACTTGCAAAAAAGTTGAATGCGCTGGACGACAGCGAGTTGCTTACTCTTCCCCGGCAAAGTCGATTGCAGTGCATACGTAATCAAATTCGCGAAAACATCCTAAAAGCCAACGAAAAATCCGCGGAAATATATAATGTCCGGACTAAAAACGTTAAATATTCTCCCGGACAAGAGGTGTTCAGAAAGAATTTTGTGTTGAGCGATTCCTCGAAATATTTATCGGCGAAACTTTCCCCAAAATACATAAAATGCCGTGTAATTAAACGAATCGGCAATCAAATGTACGAATTAGAAAATTTAAATGGAAAAAGAATTGGTATTTATCATGCAAAAGATTTAAAACAATAAGCCGAATGTTTTTTATGTTATATATTTGTTGCTTTTCGTACGGTTTACCTGTTAACTGTTTTGATTTCTTAAATTATTGAATTGCATGCTCTATGTCTTATTGTTAATTGTTTTCATTTAACTTATATTTATTATATTCATTGCATGCTTTGTTATAAATGTTACTTAATGTTAAATGTTCTTATTTATTTATTAATATCTTAACTTATTTTAAAACATCTGGGATAATTTGGTTTAACCATTCCATCTGTGATATTTATTCTTTAGATATAATTTCCTTAAGACTGATAGATTTAAATTTAACCATCTGTGATATTTTGCATGCTATAGATTAAGTAAATTCTTTTGAACTGTGATATTTTTTTTTGGTATTAATTTAATTAATCCTCAAGACTGATAGCTTTAAGTTTTTTTTATTTAACACTGTGATATTTACTCTCTCCCAAAGTTCAACTTTGGTTAACTTTAAAATTCTGTGATATTAACCTAGTTAACTTTTTTTTTATCTGTGATATTTATATTTTCTTTTAATTTAGCTTTAGTAACTTATCTTTTGAAATCTGTGATACTAGCTATAGTTTTTGTTGTATGTGTTTAGCACTTTTATTTAATTTGTTTATCTTTCCTTCTGTTGGTTTCTAATTTGTATTTCAAATATGTGTTCAATAACGAATAACACTCACCCCCATATAAAACAAGTTGAGGTAGGTCAGGAATCACACAGATGTAGTATTTGTTCGCTGCAGGTCATTGCCCTCTCGAGGTACAGCTAGCAAGAACTATGAAGAAAAAAAAATTTGTGTTGAGGTTTACTTAAAATTATATGAGATACTTACCTTCTCTGAAATGTAGCAAGAAACGTATTGCCCGGCTTATATCGTGGGTTTTTCCCCACAGTCAGTCGTCCAGCCAATATATCTGAAAAAAAAAAGAAACAAATTAGCAGCATAGAATAAAACAAATTGGAATGTAGCAACTTATCTCAGCAGCCAAAGGCGATCCCGTTAATGTCTGCACATGCTGTGTTTTCCCAGGCGACCGAAATTCATGTTTTTCCTACTTATTGAGAATGTATCTCAATAAGCAGCAAATGTTGTTGCGGACGCCTGTTCTTCCACGACAATCCATAATCCTAAAATAAAATAAGAAGAATTAAATCAAAAAATAACACAAAATAAAAACACTTACCCAAATAGTTAGGACACCGCCGTGTTTAGATTAAATTGAAACGGTGTTGTCATTGGGTCTCTGGCTGTCAAATCTCCGAAATCGATAACCGAAGACAAATCGATAACTAGGAACTAGGAAAGCGATGAGTGCGTTCCGACGGCGAAATGGATTTTGTTTATGTCGTCACTAATGTTTAGGTTGCATGCAATTAGAGTTAAGTAATACTCGTTGTAATTTACGTTCGTGTTTAGTCTTCGTTTATGCATGCTATTATTTGTTTTTGGTTATATGGTTTATTGGTAGTTTGTAATTACATATGCGTCGTGTTTATTTATAATGTTCTGGTCTCATATGGTTCTGTTCAACATGTCCCCCCATTTCGACCTAGGAACGCACCTCGGAGATCAAAATACCCCTATATTGTTTTAAAAGTACTAACACCTGTATGGCCTCCCACTATTTGGGTTTGATAATGTGGGTTGAGGGATACACTATGTGGATATATGTGGATCGGATGATGTGGTCCTGTTAGAGATAAATCTTTCGAATGGATTTTCGCCTGTGTGGGTGGGGTGGTAGATGGAACCCAATTTCATTCAACTAAGAACCACACAGCAGATCGGTGACATACACCGTACAGTCGCGCTCACTTCAAACCTCGAATTTAAATCTTTTGAAAAATTCAAAAATAATTTTTAAGTGTTAAACCTCTTGTTTTTTGGGTGCGTGAAAAAAAAAATGTGTATTTTAATTGTTTCAAAAAAATAAATAATATGTTTTTCTTATTATAGAAAACTAAAAATAAAAAAAAAATTAAAGGAGAAGTGCCAAACAAAAAGAAATATATATCTCTAAGTGGTTAAGTTTTTTATTAGCGAGACCAAAGCTCGCAATATTCAAATATACATACAGGCCAGGCAAGAAAGGTGGTGAGTTTTTCTGTGAAAAAAAATTAGTAATATACAATATATATACGTAGAAAATTATTTGGTTCTTAGGTTTATACTCGGCGGCCCAAAAGTACTCCTAGTTAGGTCGGGCCGCCGCTGGTGAAAAAAAAAATAAAACAGAAAGAATAAAAACGGAAGAAAACCTATATGAATACGAAATAGGATAGATAGCAAACGTCATATACCTATTAACACACAAGACTTACCATCATACTTCGCCTCAAATAAAAACGGAAGTACTGTAAAGAATAAAACAAATCTACTAGCAGATTCGAAAGGAAGACCCGGAGGGGAGGAAATCCAATAAAAAAAAAATTATATTGGATGTCCATATGTCCGAGTTGATCATATTATATCCGTATATACATATATAATTATTTTTATTAAATTTATATACATTTATAAATAATAATTATAATTTGTGTTTGTGATTGTCCTATAATTAAGTTTTTTTTTGTTACAATACATATACTGGCGTGGAAGTCAAATTATGCTTAGATTTGTTCAATTTTTTTTTAATTATTAAACATCTTAACTTTTTTTGTGTTCTACTTTTGTAAGGTACATAAAAAAATAATATTTGTAGGTGGTGTCGCGTTCTCTCCCGTTGTTTGTGTAATCCTGGTTGAGATACCTCCAAAGAGCTCTCTAGGGGTAGGGTACTAGGGTTCCGTCTTTGTTCGTCTGAAAAAGAAAAGAATACCATAAAGGGTGTTTCATCGCGGTGAAATATACACTTACCCACAAACGATTTTTTTTGTTACCATATTTTGTTGTTCTTTTTGTTGCTTTTTTTTGATTTTTTTTTGTTCAATTGTAAAAAAAAAATGTAAATAAACTTCCAATAATACGCCTAAGAGAGGAAGAAGTTTTTTCTTGTTGTTTTGCGTAAGCGAAACAATGGTTTGTTAAGTTGTCGTTTCAGGGGGTGCCGAGGGTAGCGGAGTGAACGAGATGACCTGAACCCGATCTTCGACCAACCATTTTGGGGGAATCCAAATACTGGCCGCGGATTCCTATGGTAGGGTGGGTACGGCCTCACTGCACTAACACCCGCAGTGCCCTGATGTGCCAATAGTCCGTCCGTTCATGTTTCCTACCTTTTCCTTTTTCCTTGGCCTGATATGTGTTTTTGTCTGCAGGCGAGGTTGAGTTTCGGGGGCAAGATCCCCCCCCCGTCCGACGAGCTGATGCCGTGCATCGCAAGCAGGCCGCGTCCTCCGGAGCTCAACATCCCTTCCTACCCTTTCCAAAATCTTCCTATCTCTTTTTCCTACCTCCTCCTTATCCTACCCTTCCACTATACCTAACTCCTCACCTCCTCTTGCCCTGCAACAACTTTACAAAATTTTTAAAACATTTAGGAACAATTCATAAGAGATAAAATAATGTTCTTTAGGATTAGTGTATTTTACCATCACATATTGTGGAAAAATTATTGAAATATGCTTGTTCTCATTAAAAAGCTGACAAAGGTTGCTCCCATAAATGCATGTTTGTGAAAGTCTGATGAATGCATATCTTTTTTAAATGCCCGATTTTCTTAAAAGCAAAACTCAAATATTTGCTGAGCAAATGTGAAACTATAAAAAGTGACAAGCAAACATATTTTTTTGACTTTAATATAATTGCAATTGTATGTATGTATGCAAATGTATACAATGCATGTGTTTATAAAAACACCCAAATTGAGTAGAATAAAATGATAATTTTGACTCTACAGCAACCTGAAGTAACTTCTCATAGTTTTTATTAATTATTTCTTTATAATTTCATGTTGAATTTTGTCTTTAAATATTTTATTTATTAAATAAAAAGAATAAAAGAATTTTTACTATACAAATAAATAGTCTGTGTACAAAATTCTATAATAATTTAAGGAAAATAGTGAACCACGATTATTCAACTGATCTTTAAAGTTGCCAGAAACTTAGTTCCATATTTTTCGTTCTTTCATATAAACCAATAGAATTGAACAGGGAGTTGATAAAATGGTGAACTTTAATCTGTGGGTGATAAATATAACAAGAAAATCAATATATTTTCAAAGTTTTACTACAAATATAAGTAAAACACATTCGAAACCAACTTTCTTCGAACGCGCCCAATGTAGAACAGCTGTTGTTTATTTTGATTTAAAACTCAAATTGAGTTCTTAACTAAAATGTAAAGATGTTAGCCAGAAATTTCTTTAACAAGTGAGTTTGTATATTTACAACTTTTGTTTGCAATATGCATTCAATTTTTTCTATTTTCAAGTGCACATTTGCCTTTATTATTTTGTGTGTGACAGAAGATTTTGAAATTTTGACATCAATGATTTGACAAATAATGTAGGGACACCAACTTTAAGAAGAAAAATTAAAAGTGAATATAAAAGTGAATATAGCGTTTTATTGGTACTCGAATACTATGTTAGGGATAGATTACCAATAAAACGCGGCTATTATGAGTATCCGAAACCGACAAGTTAATGTAGCAACGACAAAAGTGATCTAAAGTTATGAGATTTCATACAAAAAAGCGAAAAGTACATAGTGTTTCAAAAAAAAAACGAATTACTCAGTGGTTCATGAGATTTTAAACAAAAATTGTTATTAAAATATTGACCGCAGAGTTTTTTAATAGTGAAAAATTATTATTTTTTAATATATTTGTTTGAACCTGACAGACAACTTAAAACAAGTTATTGTCAAATTTAATTTTGAATACCAGCATAATTATGAGTTTGTTAAATTTAATTGAAAATAAAATTATTTTATGTACGAGTACCTATCTATCATCCATAAATAATCTGTGAAAGGCTTTTATATGAAAAACATTGTCTTTTTGTCGCGTGCGAACACATTCTTTGTAATCAAAATAAGACAGCTAAAAGACTTTATGTTGCTGCTAATTTGTTGTTAATAGAACATGAAATTTCAAAAAGTGCAACAAAGAGTAAAAGTGTAAAAGTGTAAACAGTGAAAAATGAAAATATAAATTTTGGTACAATATATAACTCTGTCTTGTGTCCCTCGAAGACATGTTCGATAAGTACATAGTTTTTGTTTAACATTTTACATTTGTCACTGAGTGTTTACACTTTTACTCTTTGCTGCACTTTTTGAGGTTTCTTGTTTCATGCTCGTTGGATCCCTTTAATGTTGGTACCCACACCTATCGTTTGTAAATTAATTGTGCTAGGTGTATTTCACTGTAGCATCAAATTTTTGGAGTTCGTCTAAAAGAAAAAATCACTTAGTTTAAATCCAAGACCAACCAAAGTCTGCTAACAGTCCCCTTCACTTTTTTTGACATTTGTCACAAAAAATACAACATTCAACTTTTGATTCTAAAACCATAAGAATTATGACATGAATTACCTAAGATAAATAAACCATAATTAGGTACCATATCATCTTGTAAATCTTCCATTTTAATTTAATTATCCTCTCATTCTGTTTTCTCAGCCTGCAAAATGTTTTTTTTTGTTTTTTTTTTTTCGATTAAATATTTGACAACTAGTCAGTAGTATCAAATTTTAAATTGAAAAATCATACCACTGCGGATAAACGTGTTTTAGGAAATCCCACTTCACTACGGTTAGCATTGCCAAAAAACACACTTGATGTCGTAACAATGCGAAAATTATTATATTTAATTATTTTATTTTTAAAACGAAAAAAATGTATAGCTTTTTAATGTAATTTTCAGAACAACAAACAAACAACCTAATCGACAATACTCAAAAACAGAAAGCTCTTTCCGAAAATCCTTGGAAAAAAGTTCTTTGGTGTTGCTGATCAATGGTAACTCTCTTGGAATGCATTTTTTGTTCATCTCAATCTCAAACAGCGAAAATAGATAATAGAAACAAACGAGTGATCAGTTTCACTTTCAGTATGCTTTGATCATGCGAACTGAAAGATCGTGTCTTAGTCTTATATGTTTTCAAGATACATATAAGGCACATTTCTGTGACGTGCATTTTCATTTTTTTTATTTATATACTGAACACGTGCCAGATTTGTTTTTTTATAAAGCAATTATCTTAATTCCATCCACCACACACCACTGCTAACTCATCGGTTCTCAACCTGTGGTCCGCGGACCCCTGGGGGTCCACGGAGAATTTCAGGGGGTCCGCGAAAGTTTTTCTATAAAGCACCAGGAATAAACATAAATTTTAAATATTATTGCAACGAACTTGGTTCCAAAACGAGTACCTATTATATTATTTTTTAATAATTTCCTCAATCCATCTTATACCATTTTCATTTCAAATTAACATTTTTTTCAAAAGTTTAAATCAAACAATACAACAATTTTGTTCTGAATTCGAATCTCAGTTTATATTTTTTCCATCACGTCAGATTTTTTGAAATATACCTCTTTACAAATGTAAAAAAATCCAAAACAAATTTTAAGTCTAAGGTAAAATACAACACAGTTCCTAACAATAAATTTTATGATGATTGCAAATCTTTTTGTTCGAGGTACAATTTAAATCTTTTGAGTATCTCATTTAGTTTTTGAAGAATATCATTAGTTTTGAATGACTCATGAGTGTTCATTTGATTCTTTATGAAGTTTTGAGAAACCCTGAATCTTATGCTTTCATGGGTTTGAAAAACACGTTTTAAAGTTATTTTTTGACTATGATTTTGAATCCGAACTTTGAACTTAGCTATCAGCTCAAATTTAAAAACTACAAACTTGATTTGATGGAAAATATTCAAGTTGAAATTTCAATTCAGGACAAAAAATCAATTTAAACCATTTTTGCCTTTTTCTGTTAAAACCCGTTTTAGCATACGGTTCAACGTTTCTAGAAAGTCAATGTGGGACAGGTGAAGACTACCAATTAATGAGAATTTTTGTAAAAGTAAACGAGGTACTGAAAATATTTAAACTGAATATTGAAGATGTGATTTTAGATTTTAAGAATTCATCACAAATGTTATTAAAAAAAAGTACTTCACGAATAGCCTCAGAAAGCCTAATTTAAGGTGTTTTTCAAGTTTTAAAAGGTGATATTTCAAAAACCTGACGTGATAGAGTGGTTTTGAAGTCGGATTCAAATCCAGACCAACAAAAAACGTTCGGGAAAATATAATTTTATCGTCAGCTACAAAACCTTGCCGACCAATGTAATTTAAAGATTATATACAATAATACATTCAATTTAATTTTTGAGCGGGGCCGGAGTCTGTTAAATTCGTTGCTAGGGGTCCGCACACTCTCAAAGGTTGAGAACCGTTGGTCTAACTTTTCGATGACGCTGAGACATTTTTTTTGAAAAATTAATCTATTGTTTTTTCTTCAATCTTAAAACTACTTAAAGCTAGACAAAAATTCTTAAAAACAAGCATAATTATCAATAACTTGCAACTTTACTTACTGGCCCTATGCGGACGCTCTAAGTTAAACTGTGTAACGAATTTCACAAAAATGTAAAGGAACAACAATGAAATTCTTAAATAAAAAAAATAAATACTTCCGCGTGCAGCTAGCCAAAACAATAAGATAAACAAAAATTGTAATAAAATACCGAATTGTCAAAATTTGAGTGACATTAGGTTGGAAATTAGGGATATTCGGACTATGGATGGTAAGCAAAGGAAATAGGAATAGAAAGGGAAATTTTAAAATGTTGTAAAGTTCCGAACTCTGAGCGGGATTCGTTGAGAGAAATTTAAATCAAATAAATTCCTCTGAGTACCAGAATTGTTAAAATCAATACGAAAATAGAAAACCACAAAACTAGGGAATCACCGATATATAATTTGGGAGACAAAAGTTTCGTCCTAGCTTTGTATATAGAATGAATAGTATTCTCATGGAACAGAAAATTTTGCAGTCGAGGACGCTACACTGGGGGCGCTAGTTGTCTTGAAATTTAGCCGAGACACCTTAGAATGAGAAGAGAAAAAAGAAAATAAACAAAAACAAAATTTCATTCATAGGAAATAGGAGGGAACAAATCGATAGAGTAAATATAAAAAGAGGGGATTTTTTCTGTCTGAGCATTGCTTGTATGGAAACCGTATATCTACTATATACATACTTGTGCACAATGATTGCCTTCAGATTTGTGTGGTTGCTTATGGAAGGGAATGAGTCGTGTGTGTTATGGATATTGCTATAGCTATGAATGCTGTAACACTGTAGGGATCTTGCTGTTTGAAATTCGTTTTGGATTCAATTTTCAATTTTTGCTAAAATTGGCTTCTGAATCCTCGGAGGATGCGTAGTTGCCAAATTTGTAATACATTGCACTGATGTATTTGTTGTTTGAGAACATTTTGCAAAATGTTAGTAAGGGAGTGAATTGGTAGGTAAGGAAAAATAAAGGCAGTAGTTCAATGTTTAATAAAATGAAATTCTAGTATGGTTTAAATTAAATTAAAATCTGTATCATTCAGTTAAATTAAATGTCATTTTGTAAATTGAAATAAAGTTTCAATATTTTGCAGATGAAATTAAGTTATTATGTTTGCAAGAATTTCAAGTATTTTAAAGAAGTTTATACTGATTCAACAAATTTTGACATTAAATACACTTCTTAAGTTGAAATAAAATGCATTTACTTAAAGTTTTTAAAGTTGCTGTCAACTTTTTACATTTAAATGCAACTTAAGTATTCATTTTTACGCTCAAAATTCTACAAAAATTTGGTAAACAATGCTTTTCAACTTGAATATCTCGAGAGCATACAATTTTATTGAGTTGGAATTGATTTTATTTGACAAATATTGAAATTTTTGAAGTTTGATAATTTTTTTAATAAAATTTGTATCAACTAGTAAAGCCAAAAATAAATCGAATAAGCAATTAAAAAAAAAACAAAACCACACAAATCACCAAATTCAATTTAGTTTGAAGATTAAAAGTTAACATCTGATACTTTTCGTGTGATTGGAGATATATTTCAACACACAAACTTCAATAAATAACAATTTTTAAAAAAATAATGGGAACTTTTAGTTTTCAAATGTATTAAAATTTGCTTTCTACATGGTTTTCCATTTAGCTATCAAAAATATTTTTCCTTACAAAAAGTTAAAATAATTGAATTTACTTATTGCTTTCATTATTTGAGAATGCAACAGGAGCCGCACCCAGCCTCTTTTTTTAATTTGAATGGTCCTGAATCTTAATTTGTATGTAATTAACTAGAAAAATGACATTTTAGCATTGAAATACATTAAAAATTTGATTTGTACACTAATTTAAATTTTAAAAGTAAGTTCATAAAATTTTCTAACTATCAATTTAGTTTATATTAGGTAATGTAGAATATATTTTTCATATCATATCATCAAAGAAAGTTGAAATATTTGTATTGAATTAATACGTAAACAATTAGAGAATATTTTTCTCATTGGGAATTTATTTGGAAAAAGTACTCAATTTTGCCAATTGCAAAAATGTTCTTACTCACTCCTATTTAACGATTTGCTACTTTTTGAACGTTTCTTCCCTTCCTACTCTTAATAACCCCTTGAACAGAACAAAACGACATAAATAACCATACACATGTGTTTTTATCGTCTGCCTTAAAATTTCCCCACATTTGTACCTTTTCATTCAGTTTTTGCTTTGACGTTACCTTACACATATTTATTTCTTATTTTTCAATTTTCTCCTCATTCTGTCTCTCATTCTCTACTTCGATTTATTCAGGCACGAACCATTTTTTACCGTCGAGGAGGCTCGTTAGGGGTCGCGTCGTTCGTTCCTCTTCATGATTGTACTATTCCATTCTATATACAAAGGTGCAGCTAGAGTACAACATGTATACCTCTCTTTTACTTTTCCCCTATTTCTGAATTTTTTTAAAGGAAGTGCATTTTATTTCTTATTTGTGTAATAACTAGTCTTTTCATGAATAAATTATTGTAAACCTCTGTTTTTATTTGCTGTTACAGATATGGAAACAACTGAAGATTTAGAAAATCCTGTAGAATTTCTTGATTTAGATTCTGACATTTCTTATAATAATACTGATTTTTGAAGTTATAATAATGTGCTATCTATTATTTTTTATGTAAATTTTGAAATAAATAATGCTTCTTAAATTATTGTTAATTTTTCGTATCTATAATTAAAATTTAATATTGTAAAGAAAAAAACATTTTTTTTAAATTGTCAGATTAACAAAACCCCTTGTTTTAATCGTCAGATTTTTGGTCACTATACTTGGAACATCATGTGGAGCCATCAGTATGCTAATCTGACGCGCTCGAGTATGTCAAGATGGCGATTTTTTTTTACATTTTCAAAAATTCGTAGCTAGCTTGCGTCACTTCCAAATCGTCAGAATAAGAAATGGGAGTATCTGTAGGGCTCATTTAACACCCCCTCTGAAAATCTGACACGCTCGAGTAAATGCATTTTTTAAAAATTTTAAACCGTCCCGCATAGCCACACCCACCACGTAAATCGTCAGATTATGGTATATTATATTTCAGTGACATGTTGGCACATGAAAAATATCAATATCTGACGCGCTCGTGAATGTACATTTTACTGTTTTTTTTTTACAATTTGAAAGGGTGTCCCCCCACCGCTAAAAGTGAAAACGGTACTGACAATTATTTCTTCTTATCACCTTATCTACCAATTTCAATAGGTCTCCACGACGCTCGAGTAAATCCCCAATTAGCATCATGGGCTCCCCTACTATTATTAAAATGGGTTTTCATTACATCGGAAGAATTTCTATATGGTGAAAGTAATCACGGTTCCAATGGATACCCACTGTCACCTGAAAAAAGTTGATTAGAGTGAGTTGTTTATAATGAACTAACTGTTGTTATTTAGCCAAAAGCCAATAGTTATGGTCACGTACATTAAAGGTGTTTTCGAAAAATTGTCTTTCATTTGAATGTTTCCATACAAACGAGTCGTGTGCAGATCTACCGTATTTAGCATTGATTGCTGTTATTCTCATTTTATGATCACATATTTTTAAACACAAATGATTAAAAGAGTGTTATATCATACTTTAAGTAATACTTACAACCATTGCATTTAAGCTATGTTTACCTTTCCTGTTAAAAAAAAATTGTTCGTCTTCCCGTGGCCTTTGCAGTACATTTTGAATTAATAACTATTTGTAATTTATGATTTTTCTAACATTCATTCTAGAACGACAACCATCAGACAAGTTTATTGTTTGAAGAATCATTAAAAAGGCTTCTTTTGATATTCGAAAACGTTGAATAAAACTATGTTTTAATTATTTTACAACAATTAGTAACCTTTATACATATTTATGTATTGTATGTAAAAAATTATACTTACATATGCGTTGGAAGAGATAGAGGGTCCGATTCAACTCTTAATTGTTTTCGTAACTGTACTAATTGCTTTTTATTGAATTTTCATTTTCACTTTGTAACAAAATTAAATTGCGACGAAACATTTTGACTTCAGTTTGATAAAAAAGTAATGGAAATTAATGATAGACGATACCTATTTAGCTATCGTGCAAACGATATCGTTTTGACGATATCACTTTGACGATTATCGTCTTACGTGAAGTGAGACTATCGTCGAACCGATATCGTCCGACGATAATCGTTTCACGGAATGACCCCCCTGGTTAATTCTTCACTCATATTTAAATCAATAATTATTTAAGATCTTATTCATGCAATTTACCATGTGGGATATACGCCTTTATATGTTCATGCTAAATTAATAAATTACACTAGAACTAACACATGCGTTGGAACCGTATTTTAAATTCTCGTCGCCAATAGCTATGTTTCGGTATCAAAAACATTTAGTTTCAGAAAACACTCCATTTAATATGTAAACTAATTCTAATATTTAATAAATGATACAAATTATAATTTACTTATTTTACAAGGGTAATTAATAAGAGCGTGCACATGCGATGAAAGATTATAACGAACTGATGATAACTGCACTGTCGAGTTCTCAGGTGAAACTTTTAATCTGGTTAGAAGAGATGATGTTTTCAATGCAGTTAGAAGGTGGGGTACTCGTACAGGTTTGTGGTACATTCTCATCAGTACCTGTCAATGTCAGTGTCAGTGTCAACGTTATTTTCCAGATTCCTGTCATTTGGTGTTGATGTATTACTCAACTGAAGTTCGTTGGCTAGGGCGTTGGTGAAGCGTGGCCAGCGAATCTTACTGTAATTACAAGAACGCACCGGTACATACTCCTTCAATGCGACTAGGTATCTCGTTCGGCAGCTGAATTACGGCGGCGAGTCCGCAGTGGTCACTGTCGTACTCTAATTTTGCTTGAGGTAGTGGTGGGTTTTATAGAAACAAAAATAGCCGCACATGAGATGTACTGGTTCAGATCATTAAAATAAAACGATACGGATCATATTTTCTCACTTTTACCAATGATGTTGCCAGTTGTGATTATTAGAATTTAATTATACTCCGAAAAAATATCTTGCCCGTACACGACACAGAGATGTAATCGCAGACGAAGAAAATAAAAAAAAAAAATTCACACAGGATTTCACTGCAAATAGTCCACATGCATACACACCACACAGGAGGTCTGAACAAATAATGTTCACAGCAATAAAATATTTTGGTCTGCAACGACGATTTGTCTGTGTCCTGTCCTGCCATTCACTACGCAACTTAAGATTGTAAACTTTGCCATAACGATTCGGAATCGAGTCCTAAATCAAAAAACATGGTTAATGACAATACACTCGTTTTGACAACTCAGAACAAAAACACTACCCCTTTCAAATGCAAAATTTCCCTTCTTTTGGTGGTGGGATCAATCTTGGTTCACGAAAATTGAACCAGAAAAATATCAAGATCATGTAGTGTTGTTGTAATACATGAAAAGTGCTGAACCAGTTCTTCGTCTATAATAAAACGTAGCTATTGACATGCTAACTGCGCAACACACATGATTCATCAGCTAGATTTCTGAGTCAGCCCAAAAAGCAGAAATTCACCAAAAAATAAGTCGATGAAATCCGGGTTATTTTCTTCCATAAGAAAGCATGTATTTAACAGAGAGGTGTCAAACGCGGTGAACAGTATATGAAAGAAGAGGAAAGAGAACAGATTTGTTCTATCCAGGCATCCAGGGATATGTTTTTATAACCCAACATATTTCGGACTATTTTGTTGCTGGTATAGTTTTGTTTTTGTTAAGGAGCAGGTTGATAAGCAGACGAGATATTTTGTAACATTAGGTCTGTTCCTAGTGTTTTGTGCTCAGAAATTCATAGCACACATTTTTTTAAGGAGTGGGGGTAAAATTCTCTCAGCGAGAGAGAAACTGTGCACAAAGAAGTGGAACGACATTTCACAGAAAATCACAGACTCTACGAAACGTCAAAAAATGTCAACAAAAAATCATTTCAAAAAATTTTATTCGAAAGCGCATGAAAAGTTTCTAATTGTTTAAAATTAATTAAAAAATGGATTTGTTAAAATTGTTACTAATAGAATGCTCAAGAGAGTCTGACGAGTCGATTTGGAACTCAATACTGATGTTTTCCATAATAAAAATTAGAATTTTAAATTCAATTAAAAAAAATCGTTTATTTTAACGGCAAAACTCAAATGGCAAATGCTATTTTTCAAATTTGACAATCTTCAATTTTCTGTGCACAGAAATTTTTGTGGCTGACATTCGCAGGGTGGGGAAATTTTTTGCTCTCTCAAGAGCTCTCTCTTCTGTGAAAAACTACGAAAAATGTGTAACTTGGAACAGCTTTTCACAGTTTTTCGGTGATTTTCGGCGAAATTCACACACTTGGAACAGACCTATTGTAACCCGACATATTTGGGGTATTTTGTTGTTGGTGTAGTTTTGTGTTTGTTAAGGAGCAAGTTGAAAAGCACACATGTGTATATATTGTATATAGAGTAAAATTGAAAGCAAAGTTGTTAAAGTAATGTTGACAGCGTATGCAGGTGTGGGATTGAATTATATTCATGTTGCCACAAGCTAGTTGTTAAGGATTTAATTTTCGAAAGGTAAGTCGGAAATAATCGACTTATGTGGACGCTTCGCCACTGAACCATACAAATCAGCTGGGTCAGGTGGAATAATTCCAGCGGAATTATAAAGTAATTCCTATTCTGAGTAACATCATGAAAAATTTATCGCTCTGGCTCATATTCCTCAGTCTTGGAAGAATACAGCTATGACAGCTGTCTTTATTCCCAAGGCTGACAAACCTAGCCAAAGATTTCAGACCTATAAGCTATCATCATTCCTTGTAAAAACATTTGAACGTCTGATTGATATACACCTTAGGGCATGCATCGATAAGTCACTAATGGAACAACAACAAAGGAAAATCTGTAGAGACCGTTTTACATACACTAGATCGTAAAATAGAATATTCCCTTCATCACCTTGGTGGTTTTCCTAAATATAGAAGGAGCGTTCAACAATGTAGGCAAATCCGCAATCACATATGCTCTGTGTTCACTGAAGGTACATAAATTGATCAAAGTTTAGTTTAGTTTAGTTTAGTTTAGTTTAGTTTAGTTTAGTTTAGTTTATTTCATCAATTGACAAAGATCTGCTGATTACATAAAATTACAAAATAAATATTTATACATATATATACTAATTTTTAGATATATTACATAAAATTACAATTTTACAGAAATAATAATTAAACATTACAACAATTGAAATACTTTTTTCTTAAAGGAATCTCATTCCATACAAACGTCAATTTCATTGAAGATCAAGTTAAAAAGTTTAAGGGATCGCGTAATAGGCTCATTCAAACCATAATTCGTTCTATGGGGAGCAACGTAAAAAAGTACATCTCTATTACGGAGTATACGGGGTGGAACATAGAAGGAAAATAATGACAGCAATTCAGTAGAAGATATACGATTTTCCAAAACATCTTTCACAAATAATATACATTGCACTTGTCTACGGCATTCAAGCGTTTTTAAATCAATAAGAGCACATCTCGATTTGTAATCAGGTAATGATTCATTCCAATTAAGCTTTCGCAAGGCGTAATTTGTGAATCTTTTTTGAATTCTTTCTAATCTCAAAATGCTGTTGTCATAGTACGGCGACCATACAACACAGCAATATTCTATAACTGGTAAAACTAAAGCCATGAATAAGTTTTTCAGCGTATAAGCATCTTTAAATTCTTTTGAATTTCTTTTTAAGAAACCTAGCAAGGAGTTACCTTTAGAGACCACATAATCAATGTGAGATCTGAAGTCTAGCTTTGGATCAAAATGCACCCCAAGATCCTTAATAGCATTCACTCTTAGAAGCTTCACGTCGTAGAATTTATATTCAGAAACAATCAGGGTCTGAGATCTAGTAGCACTAAATACTTTACATTTCGAAAAGTTAAGTTGAAGATGATTACAATTACACCATTCAAGAAAATTGTTTATATCTAGCTGTAGAAGCGAGCAATCTGCAAGCGAAGAAGTCGAAAGAAAAAGTTTGACATCATCTGCGTACATCAAACATTTGCAGTTTTTTAATGCAGAAGGTAAATCATTGGTAAATATTATGAAAAGAAGCGGACCCAAATGACTTCCTTGAGGAAGACCGGACAAAACGTCAATAGGAATGGAAGTACACCCATCTATATTAACGATTTGCTTTCTATTTGAGAGATAAGAATTCAACCATTTAATAAAAGTAACATTTACTCCCAATCTTTTTAATTTTTGCAGAAGAAGACCATGGTGCACACGGTCAAATGCTTTCACAAAATCGGTATATAAAACATCAACTTGTTTACCATTTTCAATTTCATTTAAACAGAAATTTGTAAAAAGGCTTAAATTTGTACAAGTCGATCTTCCTTTTACAAACCCATGTTGGTAAGCAGATACGAATTCCTTTACAGAAAAATAGAGTCTTTGAGTAACCATTCTTTCAAAGAGTTTGGGAATAGCAGATAATTTAGAAATAGGCCTGTAATTCTTCACCAAGTGTTTAAGGCCACTTTTATAAATCGGATCTATAAAAGATATTTTCCACTCATCAAGGAAAATACCAGTTGAAAGGGATTTATTAAATATAATTGTTAACACATTACAAAGGGAAGAAGAACATTTTGATAAGAGAATGGGAGGAATACCATCAAATCCGGCTTTTTTTGTAATATCAATTTCATTTAAGCTATTAAAAATATCTATTACATTAAAATTATTTAATGAAAAATCTATTAAAGGAACTGTATCAGGGTATAGACCATCAATATCTGTGATGACATCATTATTGTACGATGTTTGAAAGTACTTTGCAAAAAGATCACATGACGATTGAGTATCTTTAGATTTAGAGTCTTCATACTCCATACATTGCGGAAAAGATGAACATCTCCGTTTTGAGTTTATAAACACCCAAAAGGACTTTGAGTTTCTTTTAATACTGGATTCCGTATTATTTGAATATTGTCTATATAAAAATTTATTCAGAAAATCAAATTCTTTTCTTAATTGGAAAAACCTTGCACGGTCTTCAGAAAAGTTTGTCAATTTATAACGCTTGAATGCCTTGTTTTTTGCATTTTCTAAGTTTTTAATCCTGCGGTTAAACCACGGAAGCTTAAAAGTTTTTTTACTTTTAGAGGTTGGAACAAAACGCTCTATACCTTCAAATAATATGTGTTTAAATTGAGTAAACATATCCTCTAATGATTTCCCATCCATAATATACTTCCAATTCATAGTATTATAGAAATTATTCAATTCAATGAAATTTCCCTTTGAAAAATTATAAGATTTATGGTTTTTCACCAAAATATATGTATAATCATAAAATTCAAAAGATAAACAAACAGCCTTATGATGAACAGAGTTATTTACAAGAGGAAAATTAGACATTTGTAAAGAGTATTTTAAATCATTGCTTATAAACACTAAATCTAATAATCTTCCTAGACTGTTTTTTACATTATTAATTTGAAACAAACCCATAGCAGAAATTGAATCAACGACTAACATTTCTACGTCTTTATTTGCATTACAAGGTATTAAAAAATGATCACTATCCATGTAGTACCAATCAACATCACCAATATTGAAATCTCCAAGTATACATGGGAATTGGTTAGTCGTTAATCCATTTACAATTGCTTGAGCATTAGAAATATGTTCATTATACAAATCTACTCCACTCATGGGACGAATATAACTTACAATAAAAAATAAATCTTTAAATTCAGCAGAATCTTTAGAGCTTACACGAACACAAAGTTGTTCAATATTGTCAGAATCATTCATTAAATTGTATTGATTGCTGTTAAAAGTTGATCGCACCGCAATTAGCAGTTGATAAATAATATGCTGGTAAACAGAATAATCAACTCTAAACTTGGCTTTTTTACTACCCGATGAACTGCCGCAAGGCTTTCTCCTCTCCTCTTCTGGAACTTAGTAGTAAATGCACTATAAACTATTTTAGATCGAGAGGGGAACAGAGTGATTGCTTATATGTTGCTATAGCAGTATCAGGAAAACATCTCAATACACTAAAGACACTTCTACAAAATGCATTGAACAAGCTCATTATATGGACAGATCGATTTGGACTTATGTCGTTTTCAATCAAAGATTTTACATGTCACACTTGACAAATGTCATATTTTTGAATTAACGAATTGTGCGAACTGTAAAGTGATTGCTTGAAATTAAAACTAAACTATAAAAAAAATGGATAATAATATTGACAATATCTTAGCAATTGTTCCTAATTTGTTAGAAACATTGTTGGAGTCGTCTTTCTCATCTTCTTCGTCAAGTGATGACGATGCAAGTGATGTAGTTAATTTTCTATTGCAGGAGTTTTCCAAAAAGCCAAGATTGCAAAACTACCAATACAGTCACACCAAACTTCAAATTTTTCAGAATTCACAAAAAGTGTTCAATTGGGATTCTGCTTCTACTTCTCATTCCGGATTGCCAATTGAAAACGACATTAGTGTAAACCCACAGAAAACAAAACTTGCCCTCTTTACAAGAAAGTACATAGTTCCACGCTTAAATTTTCAGATAAAGCTAGGACTTATTCTAGATAAGAAATTTATCGGAGAGCTCTGATCAAACTGTGCTCAGACCATACTCGACGTGCTCAGGCACTGTTCGGTGCTCTGCTTAGAGCTAAAAACGAAAAACGCTTATAATTAACAAACGGGGATTACAAACCCACATAACACACTGGCTATACATACAGCAGAGTGGATCGAAAATGGGAAAGCTAAAAAAATAATTAAATTTGTTTGTACATTGTACCTGTATTGTTAATTAGTGACCGTATATTAGTTGTAGTTTAAGTTGGCGCAGATTATTTGAGTTTATGGCCTTCTATTTAATTCTTCCCTCTCTACAGATTATTTTAACATAAAACAAACTTCATAGTAATGCATTATATTCGTTGTCTATAAAGTAAAGTGTTTTTCCGCTTATGAAAGTTGTTGATTTGAAAGTTTGTTTATTTTTACTATTCTATACGGAACTAGTGGAGTAAAGGAGATAAATAGTTTCCCTGTAAAAATAACAAAAAACAAAAATTCTCCCATCGTCTTTGGTGCCATACGAAATTCAAGCCAAGGACGTTTTTTATGATGTTTATAAGAAATTTTTGTATGCGAATGCGAACAGAAAAGAAATCCGAAAGGGGTGCTTGCGTCGGTCGTCGCCGCGCCGCCGTCGTCGTCGTCAGCGGCTTAACTTCTTTAATCGATTTTTTTGTTTTTACGAAGTAAGTTTTTTCTTGATAGGAAGTTTGTGCGAGGCGAGAAAGAAAAATGTGTGTAGTAGGTAGGTATGTATTAGAGCTCACGATTATGTACTTGTATTTGAAAAACACGGATACACGGAGTCCGTGTACATAGAAAAACCCAACAAAATATCCGTGTATTTAACACACGTGTAATTATTCTCTTATTATCCGTGTAAACGGATTTTAATTATCCGGATCTTAATTACACGGATAATTAATACACGGATTATATGTATAGGTTAATGGAATTTTCGATTTTTATAAAGGTTTTTCTTGTTTTTTTGTTTAGTTTGGTAGTTTAAGCTAGCTGACTGTTTTCCTATTTTATTAAAACAAGTTTTAATGAAATAAACTAATATAATTGAAATCCGGATATTTAATACTATCCGTGTAATTGAAATACATGTGTATTTATAATTACACGGATTCAAATCCGGATATTCTAAATACACGGATACCTGTGTATTTGATTATCCGTGTAATCGGGAGCTCTATTATGTATACATATATGTACATTTGACTTGAAGTTTTGTTATAAGATTCAGGTAGGTTTTCTTTCAACTTTGGAATTGCATTTTTTGAAGGTATGAATTTGTGAATGGAATTTTAAAGATTTTACTTAATATTTATAGCTTATTGAAGGTACGTTGCTAGGTAGGAAAAAAAAAAACAAGTTTTTAGAGTCTGCCCTGTTTTTCAGATTGTGTGAAAGATAGGATAGAGGAAAAGGAAAAGGTATCGGGAGCCTTTGGTATAGAAGTAGGGCACCATTTGTATTGAGGTAGGGCACCCTTTTGATGACGTTGTTGTCGTTAGGCCAATGGGAGAGGTATGGGTAGGATAGGTTCGATTGAAGAAGGTAAGTCTAGGATGGGAACTATGATAGGGATTGGGTCGGGGAAGGGATGTCCGTTACGGTAGCTGCGGCATGCTTGTGGTGCACAGCTGAGCTCGTCGGATGTTGGGCGGGTCTTGCTACTGTAACCGGAACTCACCTCTTTACAAAAACATGAATCATGCCGGGTATTTTGAAATTTATTGTGCACTACCACCACTTCATTCACCTTTCTCAGTCGGTGGCCGCTGATGACGCCACGGCCTGGCCTTTACCCACCCTTCCTGGAATCCACTGGGCCTGGTTTTCGGATTCCCCAAAAGCGGAACCAGGAAAGTTCACTTCCGTGGATTCACATTCCCGCCAAACCTGAAATTAGTTCCCCATACCGCACCCCCTTGGAATATCTTCACTGTTCCATTTTATTTTTCTTCAAGTCAGAACCAATAATAAAACACGCTTGGTTTCATGCATCTCATTTACAAATAAAGAACTTATAAAAAAAAGGAAACAAGAATGTTAGGAAAATCTCTTCGACATTAAACAAAAACACAAATGGGAGCTTTAATCGCCGGAGCCACGCGGCGAGTCTTTGTTTCTCCCTCGTCCGGTATCTCAAGCGATTCTTCTTTGCGCTTTTTTTGTTGTCCTTAATCGGACCCTAATTTCCTGCCTACAAGGAGCTCTTTGTAGTTGGATAAAAAAGGGGGGTGCAAAATGTTGTTGTTGGAATTGACAAAAAAAACACAATCGCTGAAATTTCCCTATTACAAAGCAACTCAGGATTTAAACAAAAAAAAAAACGAAAGCAATGGAATATAAATTTAAAAAAAAGGTAACAAAAATTATAAAAAAAATTAGGTAATAAGAAAACAAAAATGTACAAAAATTAAATAAATAAGATCATCTATATGTATGTAGATGTAAGAATTAATTAATAGTAAGTGTAAGTGAAGTAATATGAAATTATAATTTGAAACAAAAGTAAAGAAAAAAAGGAGATTTAGGGCGATAAATCCCGGTATCGTACGTCTGGTCGAGTACGTATCGGAGGCTTAGTACGTTTTATTAGCTGTGTTTGCGGCGTCCTGTGGGCGGTACGCCTCGAGGTCCAGACAGAATCCTCTGACTCTTGTGAAATATTTATTTTTGATTTTCTTTTTCTTTTCTCTTTTTTTTCTTGGCTGCGCGGGTGGAAATAATAATAAAAATAAGTGGTACTTGAGAGCCCGGGTACTTCACGGGCGTTTTGTTCCGGATTGGAATCCTCAAATTCTTCGGATAGGAATCCTTAAATTATTTTTCTTGCCGGGTATGTCCCGCAGTCTTAACGGCTGTCTCCGCTTTTCCACCTTTTTTGTTTATAAAAAAAAACACTTTTTTAACACTTTTTTCCTTTTAATCACTTTTTCTATATATAATATATATATATATATATATATATATAACTATAAAATAACTTTAAATTTGAATCACAATTTTCGTAACTGCTTTAAACTCTACTCTGGCTTTACTTTTCGTTTCTTTTTTTTTCTATTATCTCTCCGCCGTCTTTACTCGGCGATGCCTCCGAACTGATTGCCACCCACTATTGCTAGTGGAGTTGATGGCAGTCATCCGAGGTACTACTGTACGCACTGAGTGTACATCGCCTCATCCTATCCCTGATCCATCACCTCATCCAATACATCTTCATTTCCATCTTATGTAAATTAATTACCGTCGGCCGTTGGGTTCAACGACTTTTACTCTTTTATATACCTACAATTCCTTTTGCCGACGTCGTCGGTGGTTATTCAGAAGGAGCGAGTTACTCCCTCTATCCGTAAGCATTAGCCGTAGTTTAGGTTTGGGCCCTCGCTAACTTGTCAACCCGATATGACAGATGTCAGATGGAAATGGAAATGTTGTTTATTCTATTTCAACTTTTATTCCGTGCGCGTGTGCCTCCAGGTAATTTATTTTAATAAAAAGATAAATGAAAGCACGAGCGCGGAACAAATTGTAAAAAAAAGGTCCACAGAAGGAAGGAAGAGGACCTAATCCCTAGATGCCCATACCTCCAACCTGGGAGTGGCAGGAGTCCCCGAGTTCAAAGCTAAGTATCATTTTTTTCTTTTACTCTACCTTCTATAGCCTTACGTGTTTTTTTTTCAGGTTAGGATCTAACAACACTGGGACGAGCTAACGAAGGACTTAGGAGTAAAAAGTATCCTCAAAAACATGGAATGGAATATTTAATTAGATATAGTTTCTTAACCAAATTTCTTTCTTCCAGGAGCAGCCACAACAAAACTCTGGATCTGGCAAGTCTCTCGGATACAACAGAGACGGTGAAGGCTGCTGAACTTCTAGATTTCGACTTGGGGAAGAACTCACGCCCACAAGCCGGGCATATATAAGACAAATCAACACAAAGTAATGATTAATATTATGGAGGTGAGACACATAAGGTTAAGATTTAGGATAAGGTATTATATGAAGGTATTTATTAACATTATTTTTTTTTTTTTTTTTTTTTTTTTTTTTTTTAAGGCAGGTAATTATATGTCTATAAAGCACATTCGCAGTTAGAAGCAAATAAAAAACAAAAACAGGAAACTTTCGATCAGTTGTTGTCGATCAAATTATTCGGGTGTTGTTAAGGTCAATGACCTTTTTTTTCCTTCTTGTAGAATCAGCTGTTACGTTCGCCATTCTATAGTCATTTTTTTTTCTTTTGCCTTGGTAAAATGATGAATCTTGGCACATGTGATACAAAAATAGGTTCATAGGGACGGATATTTATGAATAAATTAACAAAAGTTAATAAATAACACGAATATGGGACGATACTTGTTTTGACCTATTCTATATCACAGTTTGATGAGAAGATTTGAAATAAATAATGAAAACGTACACACAAACAAAAAAAATCAGTCTCGAAAAGCTATCACAGATGGGGGTTGGCATTAGATTCCAATAAATAGGAGATTTATGTTATACAAAATATCACAGGTTGCTTATGGGTTCCTAGTTCAGTCTTAAGGTTCGAATTTCATGTATCACAGGTATGACTAGGTAATTTTTATAATAGAATTGCAGAGAGAGCGTATGTGTAATGTGATGTCTCTTTAACTTGCTGCAAACAACAACCTCAAATTCGGTGGTGCTAAATGAAATTGCCTATGATTTCCCATTAAGAGACGATTTGCACTAGGAATCAAGGAGTTTATGTGTATCACAGTTTCAGATTAATTTCATTATTGCTTCAAATCTTTGGCATGGAAGATTCCGATGGCCTTCCCTGCTAAGTTTTCCAGTTCATACATGTTCTTACCCACGGCTTTGACTATTCTGCATTTAATGTATTTAGGACACAACTTCGCGGATAACCTTTTCGATGAGTCGCTTAAAATAAAATTTCGTTTATAGACCTCTTGACCGGGCAAAAATCGAATTTTTCGAGTACGGGTATTGTAAACTTTTGAACTTTTTTCGTTCGCTTCTTGGATCGACTCTTTGAGTTTGGTCCTAAGAAGTTGCAACCGGTTATGTCTAGGGAGAGTTGCAATCTCACCATCTTCAAGGACGTTAAGTCTTCTTGCCAGGTCGTAGCCACTGCCATGAGTCAACATATTGACTCCGAATAACGCGAAAAAAGGTGAAACCCCTATAGATGTGTGAACTGAGCTTCGCAATACCGCTGCTATTTCATGCAGGTGGGCATCCCAGTCACGTTGGTCTTCTTTTAGGTATGACCTTATTGCTGACAGTAACGTCCTATTGACTCGTTCAGACGCATTGGATTGGGGCGAATAGTTGGCTGTCTTGAAGTGCCGTACACCGAAGTGCCTTAAGAAGTTCTGAAATTCCTTTGAAATTAATTGCTTTCCATTGTCTGAATGAAGGACTTGCGGAACTCCGAAAGTATTAAAAATTTCTTCTTTTAGATATTTTATTATGCTGTCCGTTTTCACTGCTCGTAGGGCTTTAAGGAATACAAATTTTGACATATGGTCGAGGACAACAAAGACGCAGGTTTTACCATTTTTGGATATGGGGATACGGACCTATAAAATCAACATAGAGTTTTTGAAACGGACGTTCTGACAAATAACTGGTACAGATAGGTGGTCGGGACACTTGGTTTGACGATTTCGACAATTTACAAACATCGCAGTTAGCAACATACTGGCGAACCTGAACGGACATATTTGGATAGTAAAAATGTTGTCTTATGCGGCTTAAAGTTTTACCTATTCTACCATGAGCGGAATTTGGTGGGTCATGGGCCTTCTTGATCAGATCTTCTGTTAGGGTGGATGGTATCCACAAACACCAGGAGTGTTCGGATGGGGGTGTCTCCAATGTTTGAGGAATCGTTCGCTTTTACACGAAGTTATCTTCTATTTTTAGGTCTGGAAGTGATTCAGGGTGCTTCCGACAGGTTTCTAAGAGATCCGTATATTCTTTGGATTTGAATTCTTCGGAGTCTAGATCGATGAGAGGTGCAATTAGATCTAATTCCAGAGCATCTGCATGTGCACGAGAGAGTGTGTCCGGAACGACATTGAGTGAGCCCTTTCGATGCTCTATGTCGAAGACATATGACTGTAATTCCAGGGTCCACCGCGCCAGCCGGCCACTTAAGTCTTTCATGGACATTAGCCATTTAAGACTCGAATGATCGGTTATGACGGTGAATTCCATGCCTTCGACATAGGGCCAAAACTTTTTTATGGCCATAACCGCTGCCATACACTCCCTCTCTGTGACGCTATAGTTTCGCTGAGTGGAATTAAGTTTTTGCGAAAAGTATGATATTGGTAGCTCTTGGTCTTCGTCATGTTTCTGAAATAGGACCGCGCCGATTCCCGTATCGGACGCGTCGCATTGAATATAAAACCTTTTGGAGAATATCGGGCGAACTAAGATCGGGGAAGCTGTTAAAGCTCTTTTTAGTTCTTCAAAGGCGGCTTTAGCTTCGTCGGTCATTGCGAATTTTGAATTTTTCGTCTTCAGCGTATCCGTAAGAGGTGCTGTCAGGCTGGAAAAGTTCTTGATGAACCTCCTGTACCACCCTGCTGGACCAAGTAGTCGCCTGACCTGTCTAGGGTTCTTTGGTATTGGAAAATTGACAACAGCTTCTATTTTCTCGGGATCGGTCATCAACTTTCCCCCTCCAACTATATATCCTAGGTATTTTAATTGTTTAAAACAAAACTTCGACTTTTTAACGTTAATTGTTAGATTTGCCTTCCTCAGGCAATCGGCTACTTCTTCTAACAGGGCGATATGAGTAACGAAATCTGGAGAGACTACCAGTAGGTCATCTAGATATACGAAGACCCGCTCCCGTAGTCGTCCTGGGATCACCTTGTCCATTAAACGACACAATCTCTGGGCCGCGTTACATAAACCAAAAGGCATGACCGTAAACTGGTACAAGGGTCTCCCGGGCACTACAAAAGCAGTCTTCTCCCTACTCTCCCTCTCCAGCGGTATTTGCCAGAAAGCCTCATTTTAATCTACACTACTAATGTAAAAGGTGTCAGATAGCCGGCTGAGAAGTCCGTCGATATGGGGTAGAGGATAAGCGTCCTTTTTGGTGACTTCATTGACCCTACGTGAATCCAGGCAGAAACGATACTTCACGGTATTTTTCGGACCTGATTTCTTGATGAGGACAACTGGGGAACTCCAAGGACTCTCACTCTCTTCAATGACGCCGAGCTTCAACATCCGGTCTACTTCTTCATATAATTTGACTTGTACCGCCGGAGAGACAGGGTAATGTCTCTGTTTAATTAAAACAGAATCCCCTGTATCTATACTGTGCTCTGCAGCGAAGTTTTTCCTAGGCCATGTCTATCAAAATCTAGAAACCTCAACTTAACCGCTTCCAACGCGGATCGCTGGTCAAACGTTAAGTCGTGCGCGTTTTTCAAATCGGCTTCTTCTAAGGCTACCGACAATGAGCTTATTAAGTTTGGAGCGATCTGAAACGTCTTCCAAAAATCTATACCTAGATACAATTCTTGATCAAGGTTGGGAACTAGGAATAAAGTTATTGAATGTTCTTGATCTCTATATCTAATGTTCGTTTGTACTTTACCGACTATATCCTGGTTCTTACCATCGGCTGTTCTAACTCCGGATTTATATGGTTGAACTACCAAACACAAATCATCTACTAAACGTATGCAGTCCTTACCCAGTATGCTCACACTGGCCCCGCTATCGAGCAGACCTAACATTTCCTTACTAGCAACGATCACTTTGACATAAGGCCGAGGATCGGAGTTCGTATCTATTACTGTTGACGCAATGTTTTTTCTTAGTAGTTTTCTATATTTGTATCGTTCTCTAGCTTTTGCTATTCTTTTTGATGGCCCTCCTATTTTCGTACCAAAAATCCTATCCCTAGCTTCTTTATATTCTCTTATCCTGACGTGTAAAGGTTTTATTTTCTTCGTGATTTCTTTTGTTATAATATTTTTGTTTCTCTGTGAATTTGACTTATCGCGAGCTAGTATTTGAATCCGAGATCTATTTTTAGTCTTCAATTCTATTGGCTTTTGGGCTTCGCCGGGGTTATTTCGGACGAACGCGTGTCCCCCGGAATGCTCGCGTTCTGCTTGAAGTTTTCCGGTTTACATCTTGGACACTTCGGAGTTATTACTCCCTCTAGGCCACACTTAAAACAGAATACGTGCCAAGTTAAAGAAGGACAATCCACATATGAATGGCCTCGGACTTTGCAATTCCAGCATTCCCACGTCTTAGTTGCATCGTACCCTCGATTTGAATTGAAACGAGAACCCTGATAATGCACCGCTTCTACATGTTCTTCCTGGGGTGGGTCAGCTTCCAGTTCGTTAGCGAACCGAACCTGTGGCCTCGGGAACCTTTTTCCCTCTCTATCCTCTTTGAAGATTACGTATTCGACCTCTTTACAGGCTAATCTTAATTGGTCTATCGTTTCAATGGCTTGAGGGTACACTAGATTCCTAATTCGTTCACTTAAATTGCCTTTAACAACCCTGACAAGTTCAGATTCCTTCACCGGATTACTAAGTTGGTATCGCAATTTGTTAATGGCTGCGAAGAAGTCATCACTTGATCCCTTCAGACCTTGCTGTCGAGCTCCCATTTCTCTTTATATGTCCCAATCAGTTTTAGGATTTCGGAATTGTCGCCTTAATGCTTGTTTCAACATTGGCCAATCGGGACGGTGGGATGAATTTTCCATCTGGTATTGCCAATACCATTGCTTCGCATCTCGGGCTAAGAAAAGATGGAAGTCTCGCAAGATTTCTGACCAAGCGCAGTTATGGCTCGACTGCAGAAACTCTATTCGGCCAATGAAATCTTCGACCGCCAAAGATTCTGACTTTCCATCAAATACTATGCCCCATTTGTCGATCCGTACCGTCTGCCGATTGGACCCGGTTGAAAGAACATTTGGTGAATACCAATTCGGTGGAGCGTACGCCTGAAAAGGCATCGGCCCACCCCAAAAAGAACTCCCCGGTTGGCTATCAGCCATTCTTGCTCCAAAACTCTGGTTTCCCATTGGAACAAAGGACCTTGCTTGAGGATCAAACCTGGGAGGTTGCTCTTGGATCGGTGGTGGTGGATGGTTAAACATTGGGTTAGGTTGAGGACGAGGAAGAGGTGTAGGTTGGACTACAGGCGGAGTTCTATTTTCAGCTGGCTGTTCGGCTTGCCGCGGAATGTTTAGTTCCCTGAAGAACTCTGCCAGTCCCTTCTGGATTTCAGTTTTCACCGACTCGGCGACCGCTTCGTTAATAGCGGACCTGATTTCTGGAGTAATCGTGGACGCTCCAGCTGTTTGCTGGTTTCTTCCTATCCCCACATTTGATTCACCCATGATCTGATTGGTTTGCGGTAAGCTTTGCACCCCGATTATTTCCAATATGTCCCGAAGTGGACTTTTGCTTAAATTCCGCACCAGTGCACCAGTTTGTGCGGGAGGACTCACATTACTGTAGGGAGAAGTGTCAACTGAAGAAATTCGACTTCCTACTGAACTACCACTTGCAGATTGATCAGTCCCTGTACCCTCTTGTGCACTCACTGCATGTAGCTGTTCGGGATTTGAAGGAACCGATTCTGTTGGTACCTTCTCAATCTAATTTGATGGTGAATGGGTGACTGGCATATTTTTGCTTTGGATAGCGCTGTGTTTTAACAGAGACCGCGTAACTACTCTATCTCCGATTTCCGTTCTTAATAACCTCGCCTTCTCCTCTTCTTCTTCTTTTAAAAAATACCTGCTTATTAATTTACCAAAGATAGATAAGAATGTTGATTCGGACTATGGTGTTGGATTATGATGATGGATCAAGTAATCTATTCTTCCCACAAATAATCACAATCAAACACTGCTATTACCTACTGTGTTTTTAATAGTTTTTTCTTCTATATCACTATATACATTTTTTTTTTATTAACAAACATACTATTTTTTGAAAAAAAAATATTAAATTTTGTTCCTATAATTTACGAATAAACTTTTTGTTTTGAATGGACTAATGGACAAACTGAAATCCAATGTTTTATTGACTTTTTTTTTTTTTATTTGTATTCGGGGGTGTTTCTGGTTGCTAATTCTGGTTTGGGGTCTTGTTCCACGGCATTCGCCTGGTTATTATTATAATTTTTTTTTGTTATTATTATTACTATTGTTATTATTATGATTATGATTATGATTATGATTATGATTATGATTATGATTATGATTATGATTATGATTATGATTATGATTATGATTATGATTATGATTATGATTATGATTATGATTATGATTATGATTATGATGATTATGATTGATTTGATTATGATTATGATTATGATTATGATTTATGATTATGATTATGATTATGATTATGATTATGATTATGATTATGATTATGATTATGATTATGATTATGATTATGATTATGATTATGATTATGATTATGATTATGATTATGATTATGATTATGATTATGATTATGATTATGATTAGAATTATGATTATGATTATGATTATGATTATGATTATGATTATGATTATGATTATGATTATGAATTATGATTATGATTATGATTATGATTATGATTATGATTATGATTATGAATTATGATTAGATTATGATTATGATTATGATTATGATTATGATTATGATTATGATTATGATTATGATTATTGATTATGATTATGATTATGATTATGATTATGATTATGATTATGATTATGATTATGATTATGATTATGATTATGATTATGATTATGATTATGATTATGATTATGATTATGATTATGATTATGATTATGATTATGATTATGATTATGATTATGATTATGATTATGATTATGATTATGATATTATGATTATGATTATGATATGATTATGATTATGATTATGATTATGATTATGATTATGATTATGATTATGATTATGATTATGATTATGATTATGATTATGATTATGATTATGATTATGATTATGATTATGATTATGATTATGATTATGATTATGATTATGATTATGATTATGATTATGATTATGATTATGATTATGATTATGATTTTGATTATGATTATGATTATGATTATGATTATGATTATGATTATGATTATGATTATGATTATGATTATGATTATGATTATGATTATGATTATGATTATGATTTATGATTTATGATTATGATTATGATTATGATTATGATTATGATTATGATTATGATTTAGATTATGATTTATGATTATGATTATGATTATGATTATGATTATGATTATGATTATGATTATGATTATGATTATGATTATGATTATGATTATGATTATGATTATGATTATGATTATGATTATGATTATGATTATGATTATGATTATGATTATGATTATGATTATGATTATGATTATGATTATGATTATGATTATGATTATGATTATGATTATGATTATGATTATGATTATGATTATGATTATGATTATGATTATGATTATGATTATGATTATGATTATGATTAAGATTATGATTATGATTATGATTATGATTATGATTATGATTATGATTATGATTATGATTATGATTATGATTATGATTATGATTATGATTATGATTATGATTATGATTATGATTATGATTATGATTATGATTATGATTATGATTTGATTATGATTATGATTAGATGATTATGATTATGATTATGATTATGATTATGATTATGATTATGATATGATTTGATTATGATTATGATTATGATTATGATTATGATTATGATTATGATTTATGATTATGATTATGATTATGATTATGATTATGATTATATGATTTATGATTATGATTATGATTATGATTATGATTATGATTATGATTATGATTATGATTATGATTATGATTATGATTATGATTATGATTATGATTATGATTATGATTTGATGATGATGATGATGATGATGATGATGATGATGATGATGATTATGATTATGATTATGATTATGATTATGATTATGATTATGATTATGATTATGATTATGATTATGATTATGATTATGATTATGATTATGATTATGATTATGATTATGATTTATGATTATGATTATGATTATGATTATGATTATGATTATGATTATGATTATGATTATATGATTATGATTATGATTATGATTATGATTATATGATTATGATTATGATTATGATTATGATTATGATTATGATTATGATTATGATTATGATTATGATTCTATGATTATGATTATGATTATGATTATGATTTATGATTATGATTATGATTATGATTATGATTATGATTATGATTATGATTATGATTATGATTATGATTAGATTATGATTATGATTATGATTATGATTATGATTATGATTATGATTATGATTATGATTATGATTATGATTATGATTATGATTATGATTATGATTATGATTATGATTTGATTATGATTATGATTATGATTATGATTATGATTATGATTAATGATTATGATTATGATTATGATTATGATTATGATTTATGATTATGATTATGATTATGATTATGATTATGATTATGATTATGATTATGATTATGATTATGATTATGATTTGATTATGATTATGATTATGATTATGATTATGATTATGATTATGATTAGATTATGATTATGATTATGATTATGATTATGATTTATGATTATGATTATGATTATGATTATGATTATGATTATTATGATTATGATTATGATTATGATTATGATTATGATTATGATTATGATTATGATTATGATTATGATTATGATTATGATTATGATTATGATTATGATTATGATTATGATATGATTATGATTATGATTATATGATTATGATTATGATTATGATTATGATTATGATTATGATTATGATTATGATTATGATTATGATTATGATTATGATTATGATTATTATGATTATGATTATGATTATGATTATGATTATGATTATGATTATGATTATGATTATGATTATGATTATGATTATGATTATGATTATGATTATGATTATGATTATGATTATGATTATGATTATGATATGATTATGATTATGATTATGATTATGATTATGATTATGATTATGATTATGATTATGATTATGATTTTGATTATGATTATGATTATGATTATGATTATGATTATGATTATGATTATGATTATGATTATGATTATGATTATGATTATGATTATGATTATGATTATGATTATGATTATGATTATGATTATGATTATGATTATGATTATGATTATGATTATGATTATGATTATGATGATATGATTATGATTATGATTATGATTATGATTATGATTATGATTATGATTATGATTATGATTATGATTATGATTATGATTATGATTATGATTTATGATTATGATTATGATTATGATTTATGATTATGATTATGATTATGATCTATGATTATGATTATGATTATGATTTATGATTATGATTATGATTATGATTTATGATTATGATTATGATTATGATTAATGATTATGATTATGATTATGATTATCGATCTATGATATATGATTATGATTATGATTAATGATTATGATTATGATTATGATTATGATTATGATTATGATTATGATTATGATTATGATTATGATTATGATTATGATTATGGTATGATTATGATTATGATTTATGATTATGATTATGATTATGATTATGATTATGATTATGATTATGATTATGATTGAGATATGATTATGATTTATTGATTATGATTATGATTATGATTATGATTATGATTATGATTATGATTATGATTATGATTATGATTATGATTATGATTTATGATTATGATTATGATTATGATTATGATTATGATTATGCATTATGATTA